>OX383315.1:0-15382 GCA_947523025.1 Dryobota labecula | reverse complement strand
TAATTATTAAATAATAATATAAATAAAATAATTATTATTCAAATAATAAATCTAAATAAATAAATTTTAAATCTATTAATTTGATAAATATTATACATCATAGAATATTTTTTTAAAATTTTTATTATACCAAAACCTCTATATAATTCTCTTCAACCTAAATCAATATTTTTTAATAAATTTTGTCCAAAATTTAAAAAATAATAATTTAAACCATAAGTAGATAAATTTGGCATAAATCATATTAAACATAAAAAATTTCTTAAATTATAAGTTATAATAAATTTATTAACAGAATAAATCTTTATATTTCTAATTAAATAACCTATAATTCCCCCAATTAATCTAACATAAATTACTATTATTTTTATATTAAAAGGTAAATAAATTATATAAGGATAAGAAAAAATTATTCAACTTAAAAATCTTCCACTAATAATTCTTATAAATAATAAAACAAATATTCTTTTTAATATAATATAATCTTCATCATATAAATTATAAATTCTTATTAAATTATAATCATTTACTATTAAATATATTATTAAACGAAAAGTATAAAATATAGTTAATCCAGTAGAAACATAATATAAGAAAAAAATTATTAAATTTATATTTCTAAATCTAACCAACTCTAAAATTAAATCTTTAGAATAAAATCCTGCTAGAAAAGGAATTCCACAAAGAGCTATATTAGAAATATTTATACATAAAGAAGTTAAAGGAATATAAGATCTAATACCTCCTATAAATCGAATATCTTGAATATCATTTATTATATGAATAATAACACCAGCACATATAAATAATAAAGCTTTAAATATAGCATGTGTTAATAAATGAAAAAAAGCTAAATCAGGAAATCCTATTCTTAAAATTCTTATTATTAACCCTAATTGTCTTAAAGTAGATAAAGCAATAATTTTCTTTAAATCAAACTCATAATTAGCAGAAATACCAGCCATAAATATAGTTAATCCTGATAGTAATAATAATAACTTTAAAAAAAATATATCTAATAATAATATATTAAATCGAATTAACAAATAAACCCCAGCTGTAACTAAAGTTGAAGAATGAACTAAAGCAGAAACAGGAGTTGGAGCTGCTATTGCAGCTGGTAATCAAGATCTAAAAGGAATTTGAGCTCTTTTTGTTATTGAAGCTATAATAATTAATCCCCCAATTATTTTTATTTCTCAATCATTATTTATAAATTCTAAATAAAAAATATAATTTCAACTTCCATAATTCATTATTCAAGAAATTGAGATTAAAATAAGAACATCACCAATTCGATTTCTTAAAGCTGTTAATATTCCCGCATTATAAGATTTTAAATTTTGATAATAAATTACCAAACAATAAGAAACTAACCCTAAACCATCTCAACCTAATAAAATTCTAATAATATTAGGACTAATAATTAATAATATTATTGAAAAAACAAATAATAAAACTAAAATAATAAATCGTATTAAATTTAATTCAGATCTTATATATCTTTTTCTATAATAAATAACTACAGAAGAAATTAATAACACAAATATTATAAATAATAATGATATTCAATCTAATAAAATAGATATAATAATTGTTATTGAATTAAAAGAAATAATTTCCCACTCTAATAAAATAACTATATTATTTATAATAAAATAAATTATAAAAAAAAAATTTATAATTCTTATTAAAAATAAAAAAATAAATGAAATAAAACAAATTGAATACTTTACACTATTAATAATTTAAAATGAACTTATTCATATTTTTGACACCACAAATCAATATTTTAATTAAATTATTTAAATAAAATCAAATTATTCTATAATCAATCTTTAAAATTAAAATATTTAAAGGTAATCAATGTAATATTAACATTAAATATTCTCGAGAAACACCTGTATAATAACTATAAATACCTGAATAATATTTTCCATGTTGAATAAATGAATATAAATATAATCTATAACCAGCACTAAAAAAAGAAATTAATATTAATATTAATATAGAAATTCAAGATCATCTTATTAATCTATTAATTAATCTAATTTCTCCTATAAGATTTAGTCTAGGAGGTGCAGCTATATTAGAAGATATTAATAAAAATCACCATAATCTTATTGAAGGTATAAAATTCATTATACCTTTATTAATATATAATCTTCGTCTATGTAATCGTTCATATCTAATATTAGCTAAACAAAATATCCCAGAAGAACATAAACCATGACCAATTATTAAAATATAAGAACCAATAAATCCCCAATAATTTATAATTATAATACCACTAATAACAATTCTCATATGAGCAACAGAAGAATAAGCAATTAATGATTTAATATCTACTTGACAAAAACATTTTAATCTAATATAAAAACCTCCAATTAATCTAATAACAATTCTAATATAATTTAATTTTAAATTAATTTCTTGTAAAAAAATTAATAAACGTAATAAACCATAACCTCCTAATTTTAATATAATACCAGCTAAAATTATAGATCCCGACACAGGAGCTTCTACATGGGCTTTAGGTAATCATAAATGAACAAAATATATAGGTATTTTTACTAAAAAAGCTAAAATCATAGAAAAATATAATATGTAAATATTTAAATTAAAGAATTTTAAAAAATAAATTATTATACAGTTTATTTCATTAAAAGTATAAAAAATTCCTATTAATAAAGGTAAAGAAACAAATAAAGTATAAAATAATAAATATATCCCAGCTTGAATTCGTTCAGGTTGATATCCTCAACCAATAATTAATAATAAGGTAGGAATTAAACTACCCTCAAAAAATAAATAAAATATAAATATATTTATAGTTCTAAAAGTTAAATATAATATAATTAATAAAAAAATAATATTAAATAAAAAAAAATTTAAATAAAAATTTATTTTATATAAACTTTCTCTAGCTATAATTATTAAAATAGAAATTCAAATTCTCAATATAATTAACCCATAAGATAAAATATCACAAGATATTATATATCTTATATTACAAAATAAATTTAATCTTATTCTTAAATTTATAAATAAAAATATTAACATAAATAATATTATCTGAACCATTCAAAATATATTTTTTATAAAACAAAAAGGAATTATAAAAATTATTATAATTAAAAATTTTATCATTATTTATTAAAATATTATTTTAACTATATATATATATATATATATATGTAATTTTAATTTAATAATTTATAATAAATTAAATCTTTGAAAATAATCATTTCCATGAGTTCGAATTATTGAAACTAAAATAGATAAGCCTAAAGCTCCCTCACAAACTGAAAAAACTAAAAATACCATTAATATATATATATCATAATCAATAAAATTTAAATAAATTAATATTGAAAAAAAAATTCTTAAAACAATAAATTCTAATCTAAGCAAAACAACTAATAAATGTTTATGCTTAGAAATAAAAATTAAATTTCCAATAATAAATATTAAAATAAAAATAAATCACATATTTAAAATTATCATTTGTTTTTATAGTTTAAAAAAATATTGGTCTTGTAAATCAAAGTTAAGTAAATTACTTTAAAAACTTCAAAGAAAAAGAATATCTTTATCAATAATCTCCAAAATTATTATTTTAATTAAACTATTCTTTGTTTTTGATATTATAAAATTAACTTTTTCATTATTATTAATTATAATTTCCTTATTTATACTATTTTTAAATAATCCTTTATCAATAGGATTGATAATCCTAATCCAAACTTTATTAACTTGTTTATTAACAGGAATAATTATTAAAACTTATTGATTTTCTTATATTTTATTTCTTACCTTCTTAGGAGGACTATTAGTTCTTTTTATTTATGTGTCAAGTATTGCATCTAATGAAATATTTAAACCTATAATTAATTTAAAAAAAATATTTTTTTTTATATTAATTTTAATAATAATAATTCAATTTATATATTTTAATAACATATCTTGAATAAATTTTTCAATAAATTCAGATATAAATAACTTTTATAATCTATTATTATTTTTTAATAATGAAAATAAAATTAACTTAAGAAAATTATATAATAATCAAACATTCTTAATTATAATAATATTAGTAATTTATCTTTTCATTACTTTAATTGCTATTGTAAAAATTACTAATATTTTTTATGGACCAATTCGTTCATCTTTAAATTAATTTAAATGACAAATAAATTTTTAACATTACGAAAAACTCACCCTATTTTAAAAATTATTAATGGGTCATTAATCGATTTACCATCACCTTCAAATATTTCAGCTTGATGAAATTTTGGATCATTATTAGCTCTTTGTTTAATTATCCAAATTTTAACAGGATTATTCTTAACTATATACTATACTGCTAATATCGAAATAGCATTTTACAGAGTAAATTATATTTGTCGAAATGTAAATTATGGTTGATTAATTCGAACAATTCATGCTAATGGAGCTTCATTTTTTTTTATTTGTATTTATTTACATATTGGACGAGGAATTTATTATGAATCATTTAATTTAAAATATACTTGAATAGTAGGAGTAATTATTTTATTCTTATTAATAGCAACAGCCTTCATAGGATATGTATTACCTTGAGGACAAATATCATTTTGAGGAGCAACTGTTATTACAAATCTATTATCAGCTATTCCATCTTTAGGTGTAATATTAGTAAATTGAATTTGAGGGGGATTTGCTGTAGATAATGCAACTTTAACTCGATTTTATACTTTTCACTTTCTTTTACCGTTTATTCTTTTAATAATAACTATAATTCATTTATTATTTCTACATCAAACAGGATCTAATAATCCTTTAGGATTAAATAGTAACTTAGATAAAATTCCTTTTCATCCTTTTTTTACATTTAAAGACTTAATTGGATTTATTATTTTATTATTTTTATTAACAATTCTAACTTTAACAAATCCATATTTATTAGGAGATCCTGATAATTTTATTCCTGCTAACCCATTAGTAACTCCAGTTCATATTCAACCAGAATGATATTTTCTTTTTGCTTATGCAATTTTACGATCAATTCCTAATAAATTAGGAGGGGTAATTGCTTTAGTAATATCAATTTTAATTTTAATTATTTTACCTTTTACGTTTAATAAAAAAATTCAAGGTATTCAATTTTATCCAATTAATCAAGTATTATTTTGATCAATAGTAACAATTGTTATTTTATTAACTTGAATTGGAGCTCGTCCCGTAGAAGATCCATATATTATTACAGGACAATTATTAACTATTTTTTATTTCTCTTATTTTATTATAAATCCTTTTATTAATAAATATTGAGATAATTTATTATTTAATTAATTAATAAATTAATGAGCTTGTAATAAGCATTTGTTTTGAAAACTTAAGAAAGAAGTTTATTTCTATTAATTTATACTAAAAAAAATTAAATTATAATAATAAAATTTTAAATCCTAAAAAAAATAATAAAAAATTTAAAGAAATAGGTAAATATCTTTTTCAAGCTAAATATATTAATTTATCATACCGATAACGAGGTAAAGTACCCCGAACTCAAATAAATAAAAAAGAAATAAATCTTAATTTTAAATAAAAAATAATTCTTAAAGTAAATCCCCCCATATAAATTAAAACAAATAATATTCTTATAAATAAAATTCTAGAATATTCAGCTAAAAAAATTAAAGCAAATCCCCCACTTCTATATTCAATATTAAACCCAGAAACTAATTCACTTTCACCTTCAGCAAAATCAAAAGGAGTACGATTAGTTTCAGCTAATCTAGATCTTATCCAACATAAGCTTAAAGGAAATATTAAAATAATAAATCAAACTATTTCCTGATAAAAAAAAAAATTTATTAAATTAAATCTTATAATTATAATAATTCTAGATATTAAAATTAAAGATAATCTAACTTCATAAGAAATAGTTTGGGCAACAGCCCGTAAACCCCCTAATAAAGCATAATTTGAATTAGAAGATCAACCAGCAATTATTACAGTATAAACCCCTAATCTAGTACAACATAAAAAAAATAAAACCCCTAGATTAAATCTAATTAAATTAAAATAATAAGGAATCAATAACCAAATTATTAAAGATAAAATAAAACTTACTACAGGAGAAAAATAATAACAAATATAATTAGAAAAATTAGGATAAGTTTGTTCTTTAGTAAATAATTTAATAGCATCAGAAAATGGTTGTAAAACCCCTATAAATCCTACTTTATTAGGACCTTTACGAATTTGAATATAACCTAAAACTTTACGCTCCAATAATGTTAAATAAGCAACCCCAATTAAAACCCCAATAATTAAAATTAATAAACCAATTACAATTATATAAATATCAAATATAAACATATACTATCTATATAATTTAATTATATATTAATGAATTCTAAAATCATCACATTTTTCTGCCAAAATAGTATTAATATATATATATATATATATATATAATAATTTTTATCATATTTTTTCTTATAAAATATAAATTAATAAAATTCAAAAATATAAATTTAATTTAAATATTTAATCCTTTCGTACTAAAATATTCTAATTTTTAAAAGATAGAAACCAACCTGGCTTACACCGGTCTGAACTCAGATCATGTAAGATTTTAATGATCGAACAGATCAAAAATTTTAAACTTCTGCATTTAAATTTTATCTTAATCCAACATCGAGGTCGCAAACTCTTTTTCTTATTTGAACTAAAAAAAAAAATTACGCTGTTATCCCTAAGGTAATTTTTTCTTATAATCAATATTATTGGATCATTTAATCACTTATAAATGTTTTTTTTTAAAAAAAGTTAAATATATTTTTCTGTCACCCCAACAAAATAAATAAATTAATTTTAATTTAAATTTATATAAATAATCTTAATTAAATTATTTATAAAACTCTATAGGGTCTTCTCGTCTTTTTAATTTATTTTAACTTTTTAATTAAAAAATTAAATTCTATTTTTAATTAAGAGACAGTTTATATTTCATCCAATCTTTCATACAAGTCATCAATTAAATGACTAATGATTATGCTACCTTTGTACAGTCAATATACTGCAGCCCTTCAATATTAAATCAGTGGGCAGATTAGACTTTATATTATTTTCAAAAAGACATGTTTTTGATAAACAAGTGAATATAAATTTTTGCCGAATTCCTTTTAATTAATTTTATTAAAAATAATTACTTTAATTATAATAATTTTATATACTAATTTTATCATTATATCAAATTTTATTAAATTATAAATTTTTTTTTTATAAATAATATAAAAATTTATTAAATTTTATTTTAAATGAAATTATTTATAATAAATTAAAATTTTTTAACAATATAAATCATATAAATTTCAATTAAATTTATTTAAAATATTTATATAAATTTAAATTAAAGCTTATCCCTTAAAATATAATCTTATTTTATAAAAAATTTAATTAATTAAATTTTTTATAAAATAAGATAAAATTAAATTTTTTTCTAAAAAAACTAGATATATTTAAAAACGATTAACATTTCATTTCCAATTAATTATTTTAAATATTTATGCTACAATAACTTTATTAATTAATTATCTCTTTTAAATTCGAGAATTTTTTTTTTAAAAATTTATTTTAATAAACTCTGATACCCAAGATACATCAAATTAAAATTACTTTAAATTAATTTTTTATTTCATTTATTTCAAAATTCTTTTACAATACTAATTTATTATAAATTATTTAATTTTTTCTTTATAAATACTTTAACCCCCTTAAAATATTTTAATTTAAAAATTTTTTTATTATAAAATAAATAATTAATTTTTCCCCTCAAATTAATTATTTATATAATATCTTTTCAATGTAAATGAAATACTTTAAATTCAAGCTCTAATTTGTTCTTTCTAGAAACACTTTCCAGTACCTCTACTTTGTTACGACTTATTTCAACTTAATAATTATATGAAAGCGACGGGCAATATGTACATATCTTAATTTTTAATCATTTTATTAAATTAAATAAAATTACATTTAAATCCAATTTTAATTAATTATTACAAAATAATATCCATTTAAATAAATTTATTGTAATCCATTATATTCTTAATTATAATCTGCATCTTGATCTGATTTAAATTTATATTATAATTTTTAAATATTAATCTTATTAAAAAATATTTTTTTAACAACGATATACAAAATCAATAAATTAAGTAAATTTATTCGTGGAATATCAATTATTAAACAGATTCCTCTAAATGAACTAAAATACCGCCAAATTATTTAAGTTTCAATAAATAATTATTTACTATTTTAGTATTTTAACTTTAAATTTTAATAATAGGGTATCTAATCCTAGTTTTTTATAAAATTTATTAAATCATAAATAATTATATAAAATTTTATTAAATTAAAATTTCACCTAATAATTTAAAATTTTTATTATACTTTATTTCTATTAATTAATTACTAATAAAATTTAATTTAATTTTTGTATAACCGCAACTGCTGGCACAAAATTTGTTATTAATTAAAATATTACTAAATCTCAATTTCTTGAATAATTTAATATTAATTACTACTTTATAAATATAAATTATTATTTAAATAATTTAAAATTAACACTAAAATTTATATGTAAAATAAATTTAAAATAAAATTAATAAACCATAAAAAATTTATTTATATAGAGATTTTTTTAAATAGATTTTTTTTTTTTTTTTTTTTATAATAAAATATTTAATATAAATTATTAAATTTTTAATAATTTCTTTTCTTTCTTTTTATAATATTTATATTAAAAATTAAATTTAATATTAAACAATTAATATTAATTTAAATTACAATATATTAATATAAATATAATTTAATTAAATTATTTATTATATTTATATATATATATTAATATATTAAATTTTTAATATATATATATATAATTTTAATTAATAGTATTTCATTAAAATTAATTTTAAAACCATTTTTAATAAATTTCCATATAATAATAATTAATTATTTAAAAATAAGCTAAAATAAGCTTTTGGGTTCATACCCCAACTATAAAGGAAATACCTTTTTTTTAAAAATAAAGTGCCTGATTAAAGGGTTATTCTGATAGGATAAATTAAGTAATTATTTTACCTTTATTATATTTTATAGAATTAAACTATATCTAATAGTATCAAAAACTATTGTGCATCTTACACTAAAATATATAATTTTGAATTTAAAATTCTCAAAAGAAATGTTTATTTCTTATTTTAAATTTATTTTACATTTAATTCTAATAAAATATTTTTTCTTTTTATTTTATTTTTTAGAACTTTAATCTCAATTTCTTCTAATTCATGATTTGGATGTTGAATCGGATTAGAAATTAATCTCTTAAGATTTATTCCCCTTATTTCTAATTCTAATAATTTATTATCCACAGAAGCATCTTTAAAATATTTTCTTACCCAATCTATTGCATCTATTAATTTTCTATTTACAATTTTAATTAAAATAATTCTCATAAAAAATTTTGAAATAAATAATTTTATTTCTATTATAATAAATTCTTCAATACTTATAAAAATAGGAAGAACCCCCTTTCATTTTTGATTCCCTAATGTTATTGAAGGATTATCTTGATTTAATAGATTTATTTTAATAACTTGACAAAAAATCACTCCTATAATTATTTTATCATATTATTTAAATAAAAATTTTATTATTATTATTATTTTAATAAATATTGTAGTAGGAGCTGTAGGGGGATTAAATCAAACTTCCTTACGCAAATTAATAGCTTTTTCCTCAATTAATAATCTAGGGTGAATACTTTCTTCAATTATAATTAGAGAAACTTTATGATTTTTTTATATTTTTATATATTCATTTATAATTAGAATTATATGTTCTTTATTTTATATTTTAAATATATATTTTATTAATCAATTATTTATTAATAATATAAATTTTTTTTTAAAAATTAATTTATTAATTAATTTTCTTTCATTAGGAGGATTACCTCCTTTTATTGGATTTTTTCCTAAATGAATTATTATTAATTTTTTAATTAATAATAATATATATTTATTAACTTTTATTTTTATTATAATAAGTTTAATTATATTATTTTTTTATATTCGTATTAGTTATTCTGCTTTCATATTTAATTATTTAAAAATAAAATGATTTAAAATTTTTATTAAAAATAATTATTTTTTAATAATTAACTTTTTTTCTTTTATTTCATTAATAGGAATAATTTTAAGAACATTTTTTTTTTATTAAGGTTTTAAGTTAAATTAAACTAATAATCTTCAAAATTATTTATAAAGAAATATTCTTTAAGCCTTAATAGAAACTTTCTACTCCTTAAAATTTGCAATTTTACATCATTATTGAATATAAAGCCAAATATAAATCTAATTTTAATAAAAGAGAAATTTCTCGTTAATAAATTTACAATTTATCGCTTAACCTCAGCCATTTTATTTATTTTAAAGCGAAAATGACTTTATTCAACAAATCATAAAGATATTGGAACATTATATTTTATTTTTGGAATTTGAGCAGGAATAGTAGGAACTTCCTTAAGATTATTAATTCGAGCCGAATTAGGAAATCCCGGATCTTTAATTGGAGATGATCAAATTTATAATACTATTGTTACAGCACATGCTTTTATTATAATTTTTTTTATAGTTATACCTATTATAATTGGAGGGTTTGGAAATTGATTAGTACCATTAATATTAGGAGCACCAGATATAGCATTTCCACGATTAAATAATATAAGTTTTTGATTACTTCCCCCCTCTTTAACCTTACTAATTTCAAGAAGAATTGTAGAAAATGGGGCAGGAACAGGATGAACAGTGTACCCCCCACTTTCATCTAATATTGCCCATGGAGGAAGATCTGTTGATTTAGCTATTTTTTCTTTACATTTAGCTGGTATTTCTTCTATTTTAGGAGCTATTAACTTTATCACAACAATTATTAATATACGATTAAATAGTTTATCTTTTGATCAAATACCCTTATTTATTTGAGCTGTAGGAATTACTGCATTTTTATTATTATTATCATTGCCTGTTTTAGCTGGAGCTATTACTATACTATTAACAGATCGAAATTTAAATACATCTTTTTTTGATCCTGCAGGAGGAGGTGATCCAATTTTATATCAACATTTATTTTGATTTTTTGGACACCCAGAAGTTTATATTTTAATTTTACCAGGATTTGGTATAATTTCACATATTATTTCTCAAGAAAGAGGAAAAAAAGAAACATTTGGATGTTTAGGAATAATTTATGCAATATTAGCTATTGGATTATTGGGATTTATTGTATGAGCTCACCATATATTTACTGTAGGAATAGATATTGACACTCGAGCTTATTTTACATCAGCAACAATAATTATTGCAGTACCTACTGGAATTAAAATTTTTAGTTGATTAGCTACCTTTCATGGAACACAAATTAATTATTCCCCTTCTATTTTATGAAGTTTAGGATTTGTATTTTTATTTACTGTAGGAGGATTAACAGGAGTAATTCTTTCAAATTCATCAATTGATATTACTCTTCATGATACTTATTATGTAGTAGCACATTTTCATTATGTATTATCTATAGGAGCTGTATTTGCTATTTTAGGGGGATTTATTCATTGATATCCCTTATTTACAGGTTTATCTTTAAATCCTTATCTTTTAAAAATTCAATTTTTTGTTATATTTCTCGGAGTAAATTTAACTTTCTTCCCTCAACATTTTTTAGGTTTAGCTGGTATACCTCGACGATATTCAGATTATCCTGATTGTTATATTTCTTGAAATATTATTTCATCTTTAGGATCTTATATTTCATTATTAGCCATTATATTTATGTTAATTATTATTTGAGAATCAATAGTTAATCAACGAATTGCTTTATTTGCTTTAAATTTATCATCTTCAATTGAATGATATCAAAATTTACCTCCAGCCGAACATTCATATAATGAATTACCTATTTTAAGAAATTTTTTCTAATATGGCAGATTATATGTAATGGATTTAAACCCCATTTATAAAGGTATATCCTTTTTTTAGAAATTGCAACATGATCAAACTTTAATTTACAAAATGGAGCATCCCCTTTAATAGAACAAATTATTTTTTTTCATGACCATACTTTAATTATTCTTATTATAATTACAATTTTAGTTGGATATTTAATAACAAGACTTTTATTTAATAAATATATTAATCGATTTTTATTAGAAGGGCAAATAATTGAACTAATTTGAACTATTTTACCAGCAATTACTTTAATTTTTATTGCTTTACCTTCTTTACGATTATTATATTTATTAGATGAATTAAACAATCCCTTAATTACTTTAAAATCTATTGGACATCAATGATATTGAAGTTATGAATATTCAGACTTTCATAATATTGAATTTGATTCTTATATAATTCCTTCTAATGAAATATCCCCTAATAATTTTCGTTTATTAGATGTTGATAATCGAATTGTTTTACCTATAAATAACCAAATTCGAATTATAGTAACTGCAACAGATGTAATTCACTCTTGAACCATCCCCTCTCTAGGAGTAAAAGTAGATGCTAATCCAGGACGACTTAACCAAACTAATTTCTTTATTAACCGTCCTGGTATTTTTTATGGACAATGTTCTGAAATTTGCGGAGCTAATCATAGTTTTATACCTATTGTAATTGAAAGAATTTCAATTAAAAACTTCATTAATTGAATTAATAATTATTCTTCATTAGATGACTGAAAGCAAGTACTGGTCTCTTAAACCATTTTATAGTAAATTAGCATTTACTTCTAATGAATTATTTAAAGAATTAGTTAAATTTATAACATAAATATGTCAAATTTAAATTATTACTACTTAATGTAATATTCTTTTATTCCACAAATAATACCAATTAATTGATTAATTTCTTTTTTTTTTTTTTTAATAATTTATTTAATTTTTAATATTATAAATTATTATATTTTTAATAAAAAAATTTTAAATAAAAATATTAATTTAAATTTAAAATTAAAAAACCTTAATTGAAAATGATAAGTAATTTATTTTCAATCTTTGACCCCTCAACTAATTTATTTAATATTCCTTTTAATTGAATTAGAACAATTTTAGGAATTATATTTATCCCTTACTCATTTTGATTAATTCCAAATCGTCATTATTTTTTTTGAAATTTTATTTTATTAAAACTTCATAATGAATTTAAAACTTTATTAAAAAATAATTATTTTCAAGGTTCTACCTTTATTTTTATCTCAATATTTTCTTTTATTTTATTTAATAATTTTTTAGGGTTATTTCCATATATTTTTACTAGAACAAGTCATTTAACACTATCATTATCAATTTCTTTACCTTTATGATTAAGATTTATAATTTATGGGTGAATTAATAATTCTCAACATATATTTATTCATATAATTCCTCAAGGAACTCCTTCTATTTTAATGCCATTTATAGTTTTAATTGAAACTATTAGAAATATTATTCGACCAGGAACTTTAGCTGTTCGTTTAACTGCAAATATAATTGCAGGACATTTACTAATAACTTTACTAAGAGGTACTGGACCCAGAATAAGTTCATATTTTATTTTAGTGTTAATTATTATTCAAATTTTATTATTAATTTTAGAATCAGCAGTAGCTATTATTCAATCTTACGTAATTGCAATTTTAAGAACATTATATTCTAGAGAAGTAAACTAATGAAAACAAATTTTAATCACCCATTTCACTTAGTAGATTATAGACCATGACCTTTAACAGGAGCTATTGGAGTTATAATTATAGTTACAGGAATAGTAAAATGATTCCATAATTTTAACATAAACTTATTAATTTTAGGTTATTTAGTTGTTATTTTAACTATGTACCAATGATGACGAGATATTTGTCGTGAGGGAACCCTACAAGGTAAACATACAATTTTAGTTACTAAAGGACTTCGATGAGGAATAATTTTATTTATTGTTTCTGAAATTTTTTTTTTTGTTTCTTTTTTTTGAGCATTTTTTCACAGAAGACTTGCTCCTAATATTGAAATTGGAGCTATTTGACCCCCTACTAGAATTGTCTCTTTTAATCCTTTCCAAATTCCCTTACTTAATACGATTATTTTAATTAGATCTGGAGTATCTGTTACATGAGCTCATCATGCTATTATAGAAAATAATAATTCTCAAATAACTCAAGGACTTTTTATTACAATTATTTTAGGAATTTATTTTACTATTCTTCAAGCTTATGAATATTTTGAAGCTCCTTTTACCATTGCCGATAGTATTTATGGTTCAACATTTTTTATAGCAACAGGATTTCATGGTTTACATGTAATTGTAGGAACATTATTTCTTCTTATTTGCTTAATTCGACATTTAAATAATCATTTTTCTAGAAACCATCATTTTGGGTTTGAAGCAGCAGCTTGATATTGACATTTTGTAGATGTAGTATGATTATTCCTTTATATTTCTATTTATTGATGAGGAAATTAATTATTTATATAATATATTTAGTATATTTGACTTCCAATCAAAAAGTTTAATAATTTTAATATAAATAATTATTTTAATAACAAATATTTTCTTAATTATTATATTAGTTTCTAATATTATAATATTTTTATCTATTATTTTATCAAAAAAAACTTTCTCAGATCGAGAAAAATGCTCTCCATTTGAATGTGGATTTGATCCTAAATCATCAGCACGACTTCCATTTTCTTTACATTTTTTTTTAATTACTGTAATTTTCTTAATTTTTGATGTAGAAATTGCTCTTATTTTTCCTATTATTCCCTTATTTAAATTAGTAAATTTTATTTTTTTAACAAAAATTAGATTTTTCTTTATTTTAATTTTATTAATTGGTTTATACCATGAATGAAATCAAAATATATTAAATTGAACAAATTAGAGCTTGAAAGGATTATAGTTTAAATAAAACATTTGATTTGCATTCAAAAAATATTAAATTATATAATTTATCTTGAATAAGAAGCAATTTTGCATTTAATTTCGACTTAAAAGAAAGAGTTAATTAGACTCCTTATTTAACTAATTAATTGAAACCAAAAAGAGGTATATCACTGTTAATGATAAAATTGAATTATTATTCCAATTAAAATAAGAAATATAAAGATTAAAATTGGGCTGCTAACTTAATTTTTAGTGGTTAAATTCCATTAATATTTCTATTTATATAGTTTAATTAAAACTTTACATTTTCATTGTAAAAATAAAATATTTATTTTTTTATAAATATATTTATTTTTATTATTTAAAGATAAATTTATCTCCTTAATATCTTCAATATTACACTCTAATTTATAAGCTATTTAAAT
>CANNUW010000009.1:0-17234 GCA_947523025.1 Dryobota labecula | reverse complement strand
AATCTCGAAATAGCAATAGGAAGCCAAAACTTCCACAAAGCCTGCGTTATTTTAGAAGTACTACCACTCCTTAAGTCCACTCACGAACGTGAGTCGAGTTAAGTAGTGTTAGATCATCGTAAAACATGGCCTAGAATGGCAGTCCGGTGGACAAAAAATCTTAATGTTGGATGAGATCTAAAAATGCTTTTTAACAATGTGCATTGATACTGACATGGTGAGATGATTTGGCTTAAAGGTATTAATTATACTGAGGTGACGACTGATAATGATTAAATTGAAAAATAAATAATAAGTACTGCGCAACCCGCAAATTAATTTGGGATAAAGGCAGAAGGATAGTGATTTTGATCTAAATGTTGACCACTTTAACATTATTCCTTTGATTTCGTTTCAATCCGAAGTGGTACACATTGCGCCAACAAAACAGGTTTAATTTGTTATCGTTCGTTCACCTGCTATGCTTGAAAACAGCGACCGCTTACATGCCAGTAAATTGAAGATCCGGTCCGGTGTTAAAATAGGAACAACATTTGCCGCAAAACTTTAATTGGAAATTGATGACAGCAGAAAGAAATGCGTAGAAGAAGACGTGCCGCTCCGACTCTGAATATTTTTGGATAAGGCCAGTAAGATTCTGGAAGAAAGAAAGAAGAAAGAAAATACGTTTATTTGCGGATATACGTCACATCCACGCAAAATGGCCATTGCTCAGCATAATGCTGCGACCCTATGCGAGACAGAGCCCCAGCGCTGGTTTTCAGCGACAGCCGGCGTTGACGTGATGACGTCGACCGGTGCAGCATACAAGAGGTGAGATATAAATAAGGAATAAAAAATTAAATAAATACACAATAATTAATTCTAAATGTTTAGGTATATAAAATCATATTTAAAATGGCAAAATTCCGTTCCGTCGTCGGCAAAAACATTACGAACAGATACACAGTAAAGAGGGGTAAGCCCCCATAACCGATACTATCCCAGTAAGTACCTTAAGTAACAAAAGACGTTTTATTATCTAAGCAAGGCGTTGGCGACCATTACGAGGACCATAACTAGTTAAGGGGTGCTATGGACTATTTGTAGAAGGCTATTGACGTGGGAGTCGATGGATTACTTTACTACTATCCCTTGAATAACAGTTCTTGTTCTGCTGTGTGATTATGTCCGGGTTCCGTGAATATATCGAATGTATAAGTTTTTAAACTGTCATGGTCACTAACATTATTATGAACAATGAATAAACATGGTAAATATCCCGCTTATGTTAATAATAATTATATCGAATGTGTTTCTTTAATGAAATCGAAGTATAGAATAGACTCAAAATAATGAGGGCTACCGTTTTTGTGCTCACCAGTTGGCGCCACTGCCGAGTAAGGTCCGAAGTGTAGCTGCTAAAGTTTGTTACTACGGCGTAAACACAAAGTTTACATTTAAATCATATTTAATACCTTAAAACCGTACCGCAAAAATATCGAGCATGCCGCTGTATTGCGCAGTCCAGTTTTGTTCAGAAAATAGGATGACATAAGTTACCGAAGGATGAAACTGTCTCATAGCACAAACATTCATTGACCCGTAACTCATATTTGCCAGAGTTAATCTCAGGTATTGCAAAATATTTTACGTTACTAACACAGATCTCAATATCTGTAATAAAGTATTTATTATTATTATTAATCTAATTTGAAATAAACACGCGTAGTCCACCCACAAACAGTGACATATGACATTTCGGAGACCTCACACTACACTAGCGCCTCTAGCGGAGAATTCATACGCGATAGCCCTCATTCAGCAAGTCCTCTGAATCTTATTTCATCTTGCAAAATTCACAGGCTGAAAATGGGCCTACTGCTTGATAAACATCGGTCACTGGTGAAGATACGAAGGTTTTCTGAAATAACGTTCACTAGGTGGCAGCACTGAGACATCAGGTCCGTGCACCTGCCAAAAGTGTCAAAGAGCCATTTTCTTTAGCCGTGACTGAAGGCAGAACAAATGAATGAATAAATGAATGATGAACGTCATCATATATTTTATATTCATTGTCGAAATGGAAGACTTCTTGTCAAAGTCGCGCCAACTAGTGGCGTGAATTATCATGAAAACCCTCTTTCATCATGGTTGAGCATATCGATGGCAACCGTGATTTTAGCTGGACTTTTCCGATTTCCGAGGATCTTCTTTACAGTCCAATTTAATGTAAGCAACCAAGTTAAGGTAAGTACAGGTAGACCCCTCAATTATTATTTGTATGTACGTATTTTTGATTTATTCCTTTCTAATACCAAAATCTAATACCACTATGTATGTTTTTCAACAAATTTGATGAAACAAATATCAGTGGTATTAGTTAGAATAGAATACTCTTTATTATGTACACCATAAAAATTACAGATATAAATGTAGAACTGTTACATAGGGTGTCACAATGGGCGGTCTTATCGCTAAAAGCGATCTTTTACAGACAACCTTTGGATGGATCAAAAAGTAGAAGGAGAGACAATACTGCAGGTATTTAGTGGTGTACCACTTTCATATATACAATAAATACATATACACAAAGCATATAGATACTTATCCATATAAATATATATATATATATATATATATATATATCCCGCAAACAATTGGCCGTCCACTGAAGGCGAAAGTGCATTTAAACTGGCGTCCACCTGCTTTTGGCGTCCGCATACCGGACGCTACTTTGTTAGCCGGTGGCACTTAGGTCCTATTGATCCTAGCTAGCCGTAGTACAAAAATCGACGGAAGCTAAAAGTCGCTTTAAATGGTTGTAATAAAATATTGAAAAGTTCCCGAAGAAATCACCGCGCAGGTGAGGCGCTGCTGCAGCGCGTATATCCACACTGTATATCTAGGGGAATTCCCGACTACGGATTCGCGTATTTGGCGTCCACAATTGCGACGTTGCCATCTCGCTCAGTAAATCTGTTACACAATCTACTAACTACTTACCGCAATCAAAACAATATATATCGTCTTCGGTCACGTACGCGTTGCATAATATTCGGCGCTTGATTATTGTTTGTTTACATCAGTGTGTGCAAATAAACTCACGTGCAGTTATTGGAACTTATTGAATGTTGCTTGAAGATGAATTCAAAAGGATTTCGTGGTAGAAAAATTTTAAAATTAGTCGAAGAGAATACTTTGGCTACAGGCTTCACTACAGGTAAGTTTTATTTTCTGTATCTAAGTTTGAGGATCGGTATATGTATGACCCCTTATTTATAAACATTTGATTAGTTAAATTGTCACTTTCTCACACCAAATGTTTCGCAAATGTCAAAATGAGACAAAACACTATTTAACTAATCAAGCGTTTAAATATTTTTATGAGTGGAGACTAGTGTTTTTCTATTAATCGTCTTACAGAACGTCAGTTCGATCTATGCTGTTCTTGTGTCTGTATCTACTCACACCTTAAACAATACAATTTTCTTACAACGTACCTACCTAATTAAATTATTAGATTTCTCTTACAAAATGGTCATCTTTGCTGATATAGACAGATTTTTGAACAAAAATTACTTAAAATATATTTTAAAAAAGGAATTAAAGTGGCCGTGGCCTTCGACTCATTTCATACTGCGGAATAAGTGTTTAATTTGTGGAGTGTATTCAAGTTCTTTTGGGAAACCTAAACATATAATTGTCGACATGAACAACAAATTAAACATCATTTGGTGGCTAGAGAATAGTGTCTCTTTCTGTCATATTTGTAACTATTTATTGTACGATCACTACCCAACTGATGAGTGTATAATATGTGCTGAATTAAATAATTAAATTAAGAAAGGTTTGTACCTACTACATTAATATTTTCAAAGTACATTTAAGTGTAATAGGTGCCTACATATAAAGATATCATCTGCGTGGAAATCGGTTAAGATTGCTGTTCACTTACATACGTCGGGATAAAAATAGTCTACCTCGTTATCAGCCCATATATGCCCCCAACCGAGGGGCTCGAGCCTACCCTGAACTAGGGTGAATAGGCCATAGTCGACCACGCTGGCCCAGTGCGGGTTGGTCAACTTCACACACAAACTTTGAATTTCTTCGCAGTGGTATGCAGGTTTTCTCACGATGTTTTCCTTCACCGTAAGAGCGTCGAATAAACGTACATATGAATTCGAAAATCGAAAACACATTGGTACGTGGTGGGGCTCGAACCGGCGCCTCCCGGATGAGAGACAACCGCCCTAGCCACTGAGCCACCGACGCTCTTGTACCTAGTCTACCTATTTGTATGTTAATCAAAGGAGTAAACGACTGCCATACAACACTTCACACCTATTCGTTTAGCTTATGCTGAGGTAAATTGTAAAAAACATAAAGACACAAATCCTAAGACTACTCTTCGAACACATTATTAATTTTGTAATAATAATGCGAATAAATATGCTACTCTACCTATATTAAGATGGTATTTCGCAGATTTATGCGTTAATTCGGCGTCTGTATATATTATATACATCCTACAATATTTTTGGCGTCATGCACGTGGTGCATCATTACGACGTCCCCCAGTTCCCCTCACTTTATTTAACATGTCTTAATGAATATCGAAGGCAGTGAAGAACAAAGAGATAAAGACTTTTTGTAAAAAAAAAAATTTTTTGTTTTACTTTTTTTTGTTTATTGGAAAACCAACAGCTTCTTCTTATCGTGTGATGGAACGAACCATCTAGTGTCAGAATTATTTGAGCCGCCTTTTAAGGCCTCTAACATGGCTCGAGTTTCAGGCACTGAGATATGCGAACACACCCCGAGCACCCCGGTTTCCTCACGATGTTTTCCTTCACGGTTAGCGAGCTGCAACAAACCAATAGCTAACTCAGCATAACATATAATGGATACATAAATTATACGTTCTCTCCCATAGGTAACAATAAAATATTTTTAACTGTTTAATCTAAAGCACTTATCTACGCATTAACAGTTGTAAGAGTGAATCATTTATTAAGTAGGTATCATCAACATCATAGTTCAAATTTAGAATTTTTATTTTATCTAGGATTTTTCATTGAAAATAGTTTTCCGCACAAAAAATCATATGATACTTGACTAAATCATTAATAATTTGCATTATTTCGCTGCTGAGAAGGATGAGAGATAGTCACAACAGCATTCTGAAAACAGTATAGTAGAACTAAAACTCACCGGTTTAGAAAAACTTTGTCCGCACGTTAATGTTTACTAACACTAGTGTGTATAAGTTTTTTTGTTACTTACACTACTATGGATTAATTTTGGTCTGAATTAAAAATATTATCATTTTTATTATTTTGCAGATCAAAAAAGAGGAAACGGTACCAGAAAAACAAATAGAGGACGCAAAAAGAAAACAAGTAGAGTTGATGCAAACCCTGTTCAAGCAATCGATCAAGATATAAGTGACAAAAATAATACTTTGTTAACATCTGTCCCAGTCAGTGCTCACGTGGACGAGCCTCCAAGTTCCACTCATTGCTCTTTCATTCTTCCAAATGTTACCAATATCTCGGACTTTAATGCGTCTATTTTAAATCAGAAGATAGAAAACACTGTTGATCCTTCCATATCTTCAAATGTTACTCATATATCAGATTCCTACGCGTCTCTTTCTACTCAGAATCAAGAAAGTGTTCCCTTTAGTGAAGCAGGTCATAATAGTTCTTTTGATGTGTCTTTCAGTGACATACCTGATTCTCAGATGCATAGTTTTTGCAAATCATCTGATATATTATCTGAATCCTTTGTGAATAATTTCCTTCTGGATTATGGAAATAAAATCTCAGATAACCCTGCTTACGTCTCAAGTGCAGTTGTTTCTGATGTGGCTCCGCCAGTAGCAGTTGATCTTCCTGCTATCTCAAACCACACTAGCTTCCCTGAGTCTGAAACTGTAGAGGAAAATTCCACCTGCCTTTTAAGTAGTGATAATGTCGAGCCTCCGTCAATAACAGTTGATCCTCCTACTATCTTGAACTACGCTAGACCCCTTGATCCTAAAAATATAGAGAAAAATTACACCTGCCTGTTAAGTACTGATAATATCGAACCTCCTCTAAAAGCAATTGAATCGTCTATCTTAAGCCCTATAAGACAGCTTGATCTTGCTGATAATACAATTTTAAATAAACCTACTTACGTCTCAGATGTAGACGATATCGAAAAACCTCCGGTAGAAATCCCATGCGTAATATCAGATGACCGAAATCAAGACCAGTCGGTACCATGCTTTGACAATGAGTCTGACTTTTCTGAATCTTCAAATGATATGAATTATGAACCATCATCTTATGAATCCACGTCAGAATCTGATCAAGAAATATTAATGGAAACCGAATGTTTAGATGGATCACATAAGGTCAGTAGAAAATTGGTACACATACCTACAAAGTTGGCAAAGACATTTATGATCATTAAGAGAAATAACACTGTTTTAATTTTAATGCTATAATTTTCATTAAACAGTTTATATGGTGTGACAGCGATTTTATTTGTTTGTTTGTTACTTTCATGCTTTGACTACAAAACTGATCATTATAGAATTTTGCATACACGCTGTCGGTAATACATTAGCTCGTAAGCTCTTTATACGATAAACTTATATTATTTCAGGCTGCTTCAAGCCATTGCGATGATATAAATCCAACAGAAAAAGAAAAAGTTTCGTCGAAAGAAGATTGCTTAGGGGAAGATTCGGAAAATAATCACGAAACAAACAAAGAAAATATAGATACAGAAGTGCCGAATAATCAAAAAACATCAGAGAGTAATTTGAAAGGTAAACGCATTAGAGAAAGAGATTTTTGTTACTACTGTGAAGATTTCATTTTGAATTTTTCACGACATATGGTTCGAAACCACTCAGCTGAACCTGAAGTACAATCAGCATTAGCACATCCCAAAAATAGTCTTAAACGTAAACAAGTTTTTAGCGCTTTAAGAAAAAAGGGTAATTATGTGAGTAATTCGCAAACTGCATTCAAACCTGTGAAGAAGTGTAGGTTTTCTGAAAAGACTGACTATTTACCTTGCTCTAAATGTCTTGGTTTTTATTCAAGGAAACAACTGTGGAGACATGTAAAAAAATGTGATAATGCTGCTTCTACAAACAAAGCACAAGCTGATGCACAAAATTTTCTTGTACGTTACGTTAAAGTCGACAACAATCTAATGAAAAACGTGTTTCCTCGTATGAAACCAGACAAAATATCATTAGTAGCTAAAAAAGATAAATTGATTTGTATGTTTGGAGCACAGTATTTGAGAACACATCGCGAGGAACATTTTGCAACTGTGGTCTCACGTAAGATGAGGGAGTTAGCGAAATTGCTTGTGGAAGTAACTAAACTGAACCCGGATATTAATAGTCTTGAACAAGTATTAAAACCACAATACTATGACACTTTAGTACAGGCAACCAAAATCGTAGCCCGGTATAATGACGCATCACAAACATTTGATGCACCGACATATGCCATGAACATTGCTACATCAATAAAACAATGTTGTAGTATAGCTTTATTGCAAAGTTGTAAAAGAGAAGCCTCTGTTCAAACGGCTTCTGTTCAAGCAGATTTAAAAACACTATCAAAATTAATTGAGGAGAATTGGAAGTTTGATATTTCTAGCCAAGCTGCTGATGACCTTAATGTGAAGAAGTGGAATAAAACCACTATAGTGCCACTTGCTGCTGATTTAAAATTATTCAAAGATTATCTTTGTGGCATGTCAAAACAGTCATCCGATAGTTTAACACAATCCGAAGGAAAAACGAACGTTGAAGCTTTCAATAACTTGGTGGAATCTACATATTGTCGCGTTCTTCTATTGAATAGGCGTCGGCCCGGCGAATTACAACGATTAAAATTAAGTGATTACAATGATCATGGCAACGACAGCAATAAATATGAAGAATTTGACAAAGTTCTTACTTCGACTGAAAAAATATTAATAAGTAAATTAAAAAGAATAGTGATCCGTGGTAAAAGAGGGAGAGGGGTGCCAGTACTGTTTAGTACTGAAGTACAAGAAGATTTAAAAAAAATATTATCAGACAGACACATGTATGTTGCAGATGACAATAATTTGTTATTTGTAAAGGCAGGTGGATCAACTGTTTGTGGGTACAAAATTTTAGAAAAATATGCAAAAGCAAGCGGTGCTAAAAATTATAAGGCTTTAACATCCACGCGTCTGAGAAAACATTTAGCAACAATGACCCAGTTATTTTCAATGACTGAATCAGAGCTCGAACAACTAGCTACTTTTATGGGTCACACCCTGAGTGTACATAGAAATAATTACAGGCTACCTAGTGACGTATATCAGACTGCTAAAATTTCTAAACTATTACTATTGATGGAAGACGGGAAAGCGGATGAATATCAAGGAAAAGCTTTAGATGAGATTGAATTAAACTTAGATGAAGAAATCACAGGAAACGAGATAGATAATCAGGAAGTTGTTGATTTTGAATTGGAAGAAGCAGGTCCATCGCAACATATTAGTTTGAGTAGAGACGAGCCAGTTGCTGCCCCTTCCCAAGAAATAAGCCACAAGACATCTGCAAAAAAAAAGAGAACACTTGTTCCTTGGACAACTGAACAAAAAAATGTCGTAACAAAATATTTTAAAGACCACATTAAGTATAAAAAACCCCCCAAACGAGCTGAATGTGACGAATTAAAAAATAAATATCCTACACTTTTTCATAACAAAGACTGGCTTAAAATTAAAGTATATATACAAAATATTTATTCAAAAAGTTGAAGTGACGATTGGAGACTTTTTAAGGAAAATGTTTGATTATGATACTTTCATTGATATACCGAGTTATTTTTAAAACACTAATAACCTCACAGGAGTAGATTACTAACATTATTAACAACAACTTTTGTTCTACGACTCAATACATTATCTAAATATTATTTTTTTAACTTTTATTGCACTCACCTACACTTTATAAGTCTTTATGGCAAAGCGCGCGAAGGCGGGCGCAAGACGGCGAGCGGGCGAACGGTGCGCGAATAGATACGAACATTCGAGTAGTGACTGAAAATATATTTTTTTGTTGTATGAATTCAAAATCTAACAATTTCTCAAAAGTCGTAGAACAAATTTTACTGTTTATAACGTTAGTAATCTACTCCTGCGAGGTTATAAGTGTTTCAAAAATAACCCTGTAATGACTCAACTTTGATTCTGCAGTAAATAACTGTCCGGAATAATTTCGGTTAGCTTATACCATAAAAGATTTCTTTTTTAAAATTTAAACTTTTTTCTTTGTTGAATACGTAGGTAATTAATTTGAGTGGTTAAGAAAGAGTACAGCTGGTGCCAATATGTGACCGGAGATTGAAGATTGCAGTACCGGCTTGCCAATATACCAATCAGTGGCCTGTCTGATTGGTCTATTGGCAAGCTGCTTACATCGATCTTTTCAATCTTCAGTCAAACGTTGGCGCCAGCTGTTGTTAGTGGAAATACTGAAGACAGGCGCAGCCAGTGATAATTTAAAAAAAGTTATCGTGACGACGGATCAAACCACTCAACCTAAGTACGAAGCGACTGTTCTTAAGTATTTATCTAGTGTTTAAGTAAGTTATGTAGGTAGGTACCTACATAAATAGATAAGGGTAGTAAAAGAAGGACTGTATGTCTGTAAGACATTATAAAGAAAAACATTTAATAAACTTACGTATGTAGGTTAGCAACGCGTGTTACTACACCACCTGATGCGAAGTTTTTATACTAGGTTATAAGCGTTTCTTTTTTAAGTACCTACTTATATGAAAAGTTCAAAGATTGGTTTCTAATATTTAAATTAAATTTATTAAGAAAGTATTAATAACTAGGTAAGTACGTACTCAAATATATCTTGCCTAACATTGTATGTAAATATTTTGATCAATAATTTTATTAATCAATACTATAACATTCATAATATATAGTAATTGCTAACATATATAGTAATTGCTAAAGCACGCCAAAGTCTGAGCTGTTCTTGTATTATAAGCAAAGTTTAAGGAACTAAGTTCCAAAGTTATACAACTTGTTTTTTTGATATCCCACGACTAAGGTTTTGATCAGACCATGTAAAAGATTCATGTGGCATATTCATATTTGTCAAATCAAAAGTTTTTATTTTATTTTTCTTAACAAATTCATTCGACAAAACTACGTTTTGACATGGAAAAGAAAAAAAAGTAACTTTTGATTTGACAAATAATTTATATGCAATTTGATATAAAAAAAAACACGTTGTATAAAGTTTTTTTATTAGGTATCTATCATAATTTTTGTGATGTTAGATCAGCAACTAAAGTCTGGGATGATCTCGTAATAACGTTATTATGTTATTAATTATAGTAGCTTAGCTAATGTCAGATATTTTAGTATTAATACCAAAATTTCTTGTGCCATAGGAGTAATTTTACTGTTGTGTTATTGATTGTACTACTAAAAAGAACTACTTCTAAAAATAAGCAATGTCAAACTATCTCGTCTGTGTGCCAGTCATCTAAGGTGATTTTATTGAAGGTAATTATGATGTTGATTAGTTAGAGTAGATTATACCCATTGTGAAACTATTTTTTGTTAAAAATGTATAACGAAGTTGGCAAAGTCAAATTTTTAACGAAAGTTTGTTGAAAGTTTAAGAAGTTTTTAAATTATGGTAACCTATTTAAGTACTTTGTATGGTTGAGAACTATGAAAATAAAAGTGATTACATTTACATGTCTTTGTTTTTGTTTGCTTACCTAGAATAGTTACCCTATATCAGTAAAATATAGATTGATAAATACTAACATAGAGCTACAGGAAATAAGTTATTTTATTTAAATAATTTATTCATAAATAGATAATAATTAATACTAATAATACAAAGTATGTCCGTCTGTCTGTTATCTTTTCACGCTTAAACTGCTGAACCGATTTAGATTCAATTTAGTATGGAGATAGTATCAGACCCGGAGAAGAACAGAGGATACTTTTGTCCCCAAATCATCTCTTAAAGGGATAAAAAAGGAGAGTAGAAGTTTGTATAGGGAATCTATATCCGCTAAACCGATTTAAATTAAATTTGGTATGAAGATAGTATGACAAAGGATAGTTTTCATCCACGAAATCATTCTCTAAGGGGGTAAAAAGGGGTGGAAGTTTCTACAACGTCTATATCAATCGTGATGATATATAGGTATCTGTACTGTTAAGTCTTCTGTTATCTGTGATCGGTAGTTTTTATTATTTGGTGTTAACAAACCGGCGTCAAGCTTTGTACTTTGTAAAGACGCCAAATAGCCATATACGGATGCCCAATAGCTGTACACGGACGCCCAATAGCCGATCGATGGTGATCTTGAGGCATACGGTACTATTTGAGGTGGTACTATGTGGCTGCAAGCTACCAACTGTAAGATGAAAGCACTGTTCCCAGTTAATTCATTTTATTATAAATACTATCATTTTATTAATGTAAATATGAAATTTGGTAGGTAGATTTTTTATGACATACAGGAAAAAAACACAGGAGATGACAAATACAACAACAAAGTAATATAATAGAGAGGACATAATTATTCCGGCGAAGTTTTATGGGCAGCCCTTTGAGCTAAGAGCGAAAATGAGAGACACGATTATATTTGCGCAAACCAAATATGAATCTAATATAGAAATTTTGAATCCGCTCAAGTTTTTCGCTGATCCTCCGTGAGAAAGCTTTGTATTTACACATTATAACATATTGGGCATCCGTATATGTATAAACCTTGCGAATATTGGAACAAAATAAACGTTGAAACTGTTTAGTACAGAAAAGCGATAGGAAAAGAAAGAGACAATAAACCCAAAGCTGGCAACGTCGCACTCCCAAATACAGTCCATCCTGTGAGGACGCTAAATAATCGATGCCATAGGTAAATTATGATCAATATATCTAGGATGGCTAAAATGTATCACCATGGTTGGGGGTTCAAAAATGTTTGGGCATGACTGAAAGACGAATATCGCAATTTTTTTTTTTATCGGGAACCGACGTATCCCAAAGGGCTTGAAATCAAAAAACTAAGCAATATTCATTAAGACATGTTAAATAAAGTGAAGGGAACTGGGGGACGTCGTAATGATGCACCACGTGCATGACGCCAAAAAGGTTGCAGGATGTATATATATATATATATATATATATATATATATATATATATACACACACAATAATAAACATGATACAAGAGCACGGAACTTTAAGTAATGATGATGTTTAAGGAGAGAGGAAGTGATTTTTAACCAAAATTTTAAAAGTGGACAAAGATTGAGCACGCCTTATCGAGACGGTTAAACTTAGTTTTTGGTATTAGAACGGAATAAATCGTATTTTGTTTTCCTCTTTTAGTTTTAATGATAATCTGGCAGTTTGAGTACTTTATGCAGCCTACCCAAAATGTCCTTTCTTTGGTATTTTTCGTCGAGGTTCTTTTTTTTTTTTTATCCATACTAATATTATAAATGTGAAAGTAACTCTGTCTGTCTTTCTGTCTGTCTGTATGTTACGTTTTCACGCCTAAACCGCTGAACCGATCGTCATGAAATTTGGCAGAGATATAGCCTAGGTTATGGAGAAGGACATAGGCTACTTTTTTACGCGATAACCGACAACCACGCAGGCGGAGCCGCGGGCAAAAGCTAGTTTGTATATATATTTTGATCTCCAACAATATTATATATACACAATACAAGACACATAAATAAAGGGCAATATCAGGTATTAAGTAGTTATACTCCTTCACTTATAGGAGACCACAACATCCAGTTGAGTGTTGAGTCTGAGTTCTAAACGATTTAATTGACAAATGCTTGCACTGAATGGAAAGTAGATAAGTCCACTCAAATCTGTGTGGTTCTTTCCTCAAAAGACCATTTTAGAGCTTCAGACACTTATCATGATCTGCCAACATTATATCAGGACTTAGAGACTTTGACCCCTGAGTTTGTTTCCAAAATCAAAATGTTTTATTTCATACTAGCTTTTGCCCGCGGCTCCGCCCGCGTAGATGTCGGTTATCGCGTAAAAAAGTAGCCTATGTCCTTCTCCATATCCAGGCTATATCTCTGCCAAATTTCATGATGATCGGTTCAGCGGTTTAGGCGTGAAAACGTAACATACAGACAGATAGACAGACAGAGTTACTTTCACATTTATAATATTAGTATGGATAAACCTACATGGGCACTTATGAAACGTCAGAAGTTAGGTACACGGTTCCAATTAGTCGTTTCTTATGGAGAAGAACCAGCAAGAAACTCCACGGTTACTCTTTTAAAAATAGTTGGTTTTTAGATTACTTTCAAATAACAGTCCTTCGCATTTCGCCATTTCTTCTCAAGGGTAGTCAGATAATGAAATGTCGACTCTATCAAGCTTATTTTTTTTTGTATGACCTGTAAATGTGATTCCGATATCATATTTACAGAATACACAATACAATACAATTTCATTTCACCTGACCAAACTATGTCCCATAATATATGTATATCTATATGTTGGAGTGTCCAAAGTGCCCATACACCTGCACTTCTGAGGACCTAACAAACGCCACTGATGCCGCGATTGGCGTGACCACCTACTGAGCCCAACTCATCTAACATAATATCTACAATATTTTTACCTTTGTCATCGACTCGATATACGTATAAGAAGAAGAAGTGCAAACCATGTTTCTGTCAATTCTCCGATCACTTCAGTGAAGTTTAGCAAGTTTGTTTTGGCTCGCACCCAACATCGAATTCTTGAACAATCATGCATACAATTTGTCAGGATTCTTCTGTACAAGTTATAAATTGTTTAACTTCTAACAAAGTTCGACGACTACTAATCATGAATTGATTACCTTTCAATCTTTATTAAAATAACAGAAAAGGCAGGAGGCACTTGATTAAAATGATGATTCTATTACATAAGTATTGGTAAATAATAGTAATGAAATTTATTTAATTAGGCACCAAGACCCAATAGATGATGTAAATGAGTAGCAGAATTTATCTGCTAGCAAAAACTCTAGAAACACAAAGACAAGTTTATATTATATACCAATCAAAATCCCAAACAGAACAAGCCTTACCATATAATTTGAGGTAATAAATAACACCAAAGAAGGTTGCAGGCGAAAGAGAGGTAGAACGATGTGGGCTGATGAGCAAAAGGAACTGATCAAGAGTGAGTCGGACTCGCGCACCGAGGGTTCCGTACCATTAAAAATCATAAAAAAAATTACATTAGTTCTACTATCGGTCAAGAGATGGCGCTGACCTAAAACTGAAATATTATAAAAAGTAGGCTATTTAGAGAATAATTTCAGATTTTTCTCTATGAAAACTTCGGAGATAAGGATAATACATCATCAGGCAGGATAAGAGCGATATTTTTTTTTTTTTTTAATTTTTCGTC
Organism: Dryobota labecula; assembly: GCA_947523025.1. Lineage (NCBI taxonomy): Eukaryota > Metazoa > Arthropoda > Insecta > Lepidoptera > Noctuidae > Dryobota > Dryobota labecula. The sequence goes on along the minus strand of CANNUW010000009.1, from coordinate 2,764 downwards.
AAAGGTCGAAAACTATGCGGCCTAAAAAATGTTTGAGAATGTCAAATAGCGCTCTTTCTTAATGATACCTCACATGCCCTAGTAGCCCACTTCGAATTTTTAAGACCCCCGTTCAGTCCCTATTACAAAAAAAAAAAAGATATAATATTTTTATTTCTTTCTTAATTGTAAAATAGTTGGGCAAACGTCATCTAAAACTATTCCAAATTTCAAGTTGATAGCATTAGTAGTTCTTGAGATATCCAGCTGTGACAGACGGACTGACAGACTGAGTCGCACCATATGGGTTCCTTTTTACCAATTTTGGTAAAGAACCCTAAAAATTACGAATCAAGAGCTAGATTTAACTAAATTTTCAAAACTCCGTCATCATTATAACATTCAAACATATATATGTACATTATTTATATATTATAATCCATCTAATCCATTATTACATAAAAAAAGTTGATAGTGCAACACGTGTCGATTCAAATGACCTCGTAAACAACCTAACATAATATTTAGGTCCAGCAACTTTATAACAGGTTATTTATTAGTCATTCTCGACACTGTAAATTTGTATTTCTAGACTATATACAATTTATTATGTTACCTCTTTGTTATGTAATGCGAAGCACAGAATGGTAAAACACTGCAGGACCTCGGTTTTGTACCACACATCCTGCTGATAAGTGATCGCCTTCATTTGGATGTTGAATAGCAAATTCAAAGATTCTTCTTCAAAACTACATCGATCTATCAGTCAATATTGTTGAACTCTCAAGCTGAACGGTGATGAAATTGATCGAGTATTACGAAATTAGGTTGCATTGCAGGGCTCCGGTACAAATTGGACCGAAGTTGCATCAAACCCGAAGACGAAGGCAACACAATTCAAGCCTGTGTCGCCAGTAGATATTCCAAAAACATGAATTTCATATGTCGCACACGTGTAGACGACTAGAAATAATGTGGTCATTTGCATTACAAATGTCAATTTGGCAAGCAAATTCTGAGCCAAACGAAACTCAATTAGTGTTATTGCCGTCCGTTTTGAATTTTACGGTGATTTTTAATTAACAATAACAAAAATTTAAATGTATGTGGCAGGGGCAACTGATGCCTAAAATTCCAAAAGGAATCATTTTTATTAAACAGATGCTACCAAACATTTCAAAAATAGTGAACACTGGTCAGCAAGTCACTAAGGTGAAACTGTACGTGAGAATATGCCAATCGCATTACATACTACGTAAGTAGAAATACTAGTTCCAGAATAATTGGACCTTGATCGTGAACTCAGTCCAGGAGGACAAGGTAAGTTTGATATAAAATAAATCATGTTACAGACAGAACCTGTTTGGTTTTGGTCATGGATCATGAATTCATGATCAACAGTGAAGTAATGACAGGATGTTATGGCGTCATCACTTTCTATTAATATTGCAATAATTATGCGATAAGGAGGCCTCGAAGAATTGCCAAACTTAAGTGGCAATGGGCGCCCTGCCCATTGCCACTTGCAACATTGCTCGTAGAACAGATGGCCGTTGCGTTGGGGCCGAAAGGTTCTGAAGTGGCGACCGCGTACCGGACGACGTAGCATTGGAAGGCCGCAGGAATCCTCTGGATGCAGGAAGCACAGAACCGGTCGAAGTGGTGGTGCTTGGAGGAGGCCTAGATATCCAACAGTGCACGTCTTTCGGCTGAAATGATGATGATGATGAAGGAGGCCTATCTTTGCTCTATTTAAATAAAAGCCATTTCTACGTTTAATGTGGTGGCTGCACATGTGCTTCCTAAGATGATATGCAATGAGCTGCATCCTAATAATGCGAAGGGCAGGAACGCAAACTCGCAAGCAGCTGGGCTATTGTCGGTTTATGTAGGACAGTCGTTGCATTAATTTACGAGTTTATAGTTTGCCACAAAACATAATGATAGTACTGGATACTGCATATCCATAGGGCATAGTGGAACGCTAAAAATAAACAATATGATCTGAATGCCAAGCGAGTAACTAAAATATTGGCCATGACAATCTCATTATTATGTAGTTAGAATATTGTTCTATCAAAATTGAGAGACTTTCATCCGCATAACTACAACTGAAATTACTGTGTGTTTTTATTACGAGGGCAGAAATAATTTCAATAAGCCTACGTGACAGATGATCACATATGAGGATATGTGATCATCTGTCACGTAGGCTTATTATTAATTCGTTATGTCTGATGTACGCAACTATTGCTATCGAGGGATAACAATAGTTGCGTACATCAGACATAACACTTAATTTGAGCATCAGCATCCACCATCACAGTATCACAAACAACGCAATACCAACGATTTGTCAACAAAAACATCAGAGTAGATCAGTGTTGTTTACATCAACAATTTCATTGTACTCGGGCTTTGATGTTCAGTATTGTCGTTTTCAAGGAAAATTTCATCCAACGTTAAGTATAACGGGCGAGGATTACTAAAAATTGTTCAAATGGCGTCGAAAAGCAATCAGGGAAGTGGCCGAGACGGACGTAATGAAGGGCTTCGGGTTTCTAAGCTCTATGAACTGACCCAGCACTTAATGCCAATAATCGATATTAGAATATTTAGGTACTTTGTTTTACACGAAACGGAATAATTTGTGCTTCTTCCAGATTGTTTTCTTTTGCTGCGAGGGCAAAAGTCGTAGGAGTGTCTACCCACTTCTTTATATCATTCATGCATGAAATCTTTATGATGGTTAACGTGATGGGGTTTGGTCACCAATCCGCTTGAT
>CANNUW010000008.1:0-48231 GCA_947523025.1 Dryobota labecula | reverse complement strand
TCTATTGTTCTAGATAACCTTGCCTATGGTCTTAAAATAACATGGTAAATCTCTCAATATTATACATACTTACATTTGCAGTTGGAATGTTTGAGAGAATATGTTTTTCAACTACAAAATTAAGTTTGTTCTTGGGATAAATTCATCCTAACCACGGAACCCTTCATTGTGCATGGTCCGTCACGCACTTGGCCAGTTTTAATTATCAGTGGGGACGTGCTTGTGGCTAAGTAATAACAGCTGCACTGGTCGATCGATTAGGTTAAGCTACGCTTTTCGCGGTTGGTTCGTGGACGGGTGACCATCTTTACATACCAAGACCCCTCCGTGCCTCGGAAATCATGTTAAGCCGTTGATCGCGGCTGTCATTTGTGGATCTTTGACAGTCGTTACGGGTCGTCAGAAGCCCGAAAGTATGACAACCAGTCTTAAGGCTCCTACAAACAGGCGCGACACAAAGAGACCGCCTCGTCGCGCGGCACGCGGTGTCTTTGTGTCGCATCGCGTGTCGCTCTTGTTTGTAGGAGCCTTTACCAAGGGATATCGTTTTACCCAGTAACAGCGTTGTTGTGGTGGTTAGATAGACAGTGGCTTCATGTACAAAAAAAATATATATATATATTTGAAAAAGACTGGGCAGATGATGACTTGCAAAGACAAAACTTGCTTTAATAATGACCTTGAGTCTTTGAAAACTTAGTTTATCACGGTGCGTTACTTTACAAACAGTAACCGGCATGACTCGTGAGCACAAACTGTGACACCTGCGCAGTAATAAATTTTTAGGTTTCTTTGGCGGAATGAAGAAGCTGGGGGGCGCCGAGCTGCATGCGATTGGTCCGTCAGTCGATACTCCTCGTCTATTGGACTCTCGCGTGTCATTTTTATTTTGCCAAAAGTGTACCTGCACGAGCTTGCCTCCACTACTGCCCATCTGTGCTCACGACTCGTGCTGGTTATTATACGAGCATACACATACGAGCGACTGTCTTACATATTTCATGACTAATTGCTCATAAAGATCAAAATCAAAAGCCCGGTTAGCAATTCGGTGTATAATCATTTTATAGTCGACAGCAATTTGATTTTGATTAGCGTTTGAAAAAGTTATAAGGCCACAAGCCACAACGGACGTCTCGGATCGTATGATATTTATGTATATTCGCTACCGGGAGATATTGTGGTGGATACCTTTAAACCGATAAAATATGACCTCATAAAGGCTCGTGCAGACTGGCGCGATATCGCAGGCGCGACAGGCAGCACGACCCGACACGAGCAGGACAGGCGGCGCCTGCGATATCGCACCAGTGTGCAAATCTGTTGAGAACTATTTATAGACGCCATATAAACATACAAAGCCGGGCTGTGCGAAAACTGGAATGAGATGACATAAGAACGGATACTATCCATGTTACTAAACAGTTCGTACTAATGAAATTGTTTACACTTGTTTACGTTATCTAAAACAGTATCGCACGCACACTGATATTACCTACATAAACTGGATATTACATGGACTATTATTTGCAAACAAATCAATTACCTACTGACAAAAAAAAATGTCGAGAGGTGACGTACTGGACACCCAGTTTTAACGAAGTTCCTTTCGCTGTAAATAGGTATATTACGTATAAAATAACAGTACAATTAAATAAATTAACAATGTTTGAGACAATAGGCATTTTTTTTTTTTTTTCTTTATTTATGAAACTAGCTGATGCCCGGGGCTTGCCCGAGTTGACTAAAAAAAAAAAGGAAACTTAGTTGCTCCAAATAACATCAGCTATCTGCCAGTGAAGGTCTTGTCAAAATCGGTCCAGCCGTTTTGGAGATTAGCGGAAACAAACAGACAGTCAGACAAAAAAATAATATTTTTTGTTATAACTATGTATCATAAATATGAATTTAGTAAATAAGCTGTTATTTTGACATTAAAAACAGACACTTCAATTTTATTTATTTGTACCAATAGATAATGAAAAAAAAAAAAAAAGTGTCGTGACGATCAAAATGTTACACTTTTATCGGTCTAACTTTCATTCGGCAAGTGTGCAGATAACTGCGATAAGGAACTTCATTCCAAAAATTACACTTGATTTTCAACAAAACACTTGTAACAAATAACGTACATAAACATGACTTCAAATGTCTTTGAGACCTATAATAGAAACCTAACATATACTCGTATATAAATAAAATGTGTCATCCATTGAGTAAACAGTTCAAAACATTCTTTAACAAAAATTACCTACAAAAAAGTAAAATATTAACTTTTAGGAACTACATCACAGTCTAAATCTATATTATTTACAGCTAATAATTTTAGTTTACAGCAAATTATCAAAGTGTTGTTAGTAAATAGTGTTGTGCTACTTACGATAACACGTCTGGGTTACAATGCTCCACGCACCGGACTCGTTGATGACGTTGATGTAACAATTATGTTTATTAACCGGTGTTCAGTCAGATACCGGTTTGTGTTGCCAGCTCTCAGAATATGAGTTCTACTTTTTTTTTATGGGAGAAAAATAATAAGGTGCGATTGCGTTGATAGCTAAAGCCTAAGGAAAACTAACATAATAACATGTCATTATAGTTAGATGATTGTAGTTATGGTCGAAAATGCACTGTAAAATCATCGCCGACACGATGATCGTCCCATAGCATAATGGGAACACAAGCCACGACACTGAACAGACCGACAATTTGTTGATATCGTTACGACACTATGGAAATTGGAGCTTGACCCTGTGTTTAATTATGTAATTTTTGTTCTGGCTTTGTTGTGTTTTTGTTTGGCGCGGACTATACGCAATTGACCGTTAATTTTTTTTTGATTATTCCGATCTGTCACAGTGCTTTATCCCCATATATAATTATTTTGACTTTTTTGTTGAGAGATTTGTTTTTTTCTTTTTGTTTTTTTTTTCATGTTAACCACCATGTATAGTATTTTCTTTCTTTCTCAATCTCCAATCATACTTTTTTTTTCCAAGCAAGATCATAGATCGGAATAATTCTTTAAAAAAAAAAAAAAAGAATTATTCCGAACAAGCAACTATGCTTGTTCAGCAATTAAGTAATTCATCATAATTAACCTACAGCAGTTTAGTGCTAGACAATCCTGTCCAATTGTACGCCAGTTATCTTAATCCTCGTCCACTCTCATCCAGCTGTTACCAGCCACCCTGCGAAGGTCGTCGCTCTACTTAGCATGAGGTCGCGCTACTGCCTGCTGATTCACAATGTCCACGTTAGCTTTAATGATGGTCTGGCTGTTTGAGTACTTTATCAAATGTCCTTTCTTTGGTATTGTTCGTCGACTCATTCAGCTCCTTAAGTTTTAAGTTGAGCAGCTACACGATTACTGACAAATGCTTGCACTGACTGGCGAAGTTCATTCAAATCTGTGTGGTTCTTGGCCAGTTCACTCAAATCTCTGTGGCTTTCAAAAGACTAATGCAGGCGGGTATTTTCTCGTGGTCCTACTATTTTGTCCTACCAGTAGGTCCACGAGGGTATGTTATTGCTGTTGGTCCTACTGATGTTTTGAAACCAAAATATACCTCCTAGGTACAAAGAAATTAGATTAGGTGTGGGGGTATCTCAGTTTCAGTCGTCAAGTATGACTGTTCGCAAAAACTTAGGACTTTTCAAAATAAGAAGCGATTTTTGTAATAAATACCTAAACATGAAATTGTGATACCTAAGTCATTTCTTATAAACAGTATCTGCTTTTATAACAAGTTGCCAAAGCCAAAGGGGCAATTCATATATCTAAATAAAAAAAAAAAAAAAAAAACAAAAACTCATTACTTATACATACCTATTGCATTAAATGGTTTATTAAAAACAAAAAAAATACATTATTTTAATAATGAATTACTTGATAACATTCTAAAATCTCAATTAAAATTAATTCATTTTTTTTCATTTTTAAATATTTTATTTCCGCAAACATACCTATTTAATATTAATTGTATCTTAAATTTATTTATTATTACCGATTAGCGACAATATAACAAATACATAATAGACAGGATATTGGTCAAAAAGAAGTAAAAGTCATCAACGATATTTTTTAAAAGAAGTATGTACTAAAAGGGATGTCGATTCACTGTACTTATGAAGACTGAAACTGAGACACGCCCCACACCTATCCAGTTAATTTCTTTATACAGGAGGTACATTTTAGTTTCAAAACTTAAGTAGGACCAACAGCAATAACATACCCTCGTGGACCTACTGGTAGGGCAAATTAGTAGGATCACGAGAAAATACCCATTTCAGACACTAATAGGTCCTCACATGATCTGACAAAGATTATGTCTGGACTTTAAGACTATGCCGAGCGCACAGTGGCGCCCTCATCGTTATTTCGGTGATTTATTTTATTTTAGAATGAAAATGCGGAAAATAAGCACGTCAAGTTGTGCTTCACAAGACTATACGTTATTATTATTACAAACAGTAGTTTTAAATTGTTATTGTAATCATTAAAACGGAAAATGGTGGCCACTAAGCTCCGTTTTAATGATTACAATAAAACATAACAATTTAAAACTACTGTTTGTAGTATTAATAACGTATAGTGTTGTGAAGCACAACTTGACGAGCTTATTTTCTGCATTTTCATTCTAAAATAAAAGAAATCACCGAAATAACGATGAGGGTGCTCGGCGCAGTCTTAAGAGAGCATATTATGAGCGCCTGCTTGCTTTAGTCTGCAATAATTTGCGTCGAAACACGTTGCTATTCGTTTATTCAAAGGCTCTGTTTAAATTATCTCTCTTAATTGCAACCGTGTATAAACGTAACTTTTACTATATTTACTATGATCAGACAAACGTTGTCCTGTCCAATTTTCAATCGTTACAAAAATTCCCATAGAAAATCCAGTTATTCCCGAATTTTCCAATTTTCCGGGGCTACTTTCCGTAAGAAACTGATTTCAACCAAAATTTGCCATTTCGGTCACGTCGTTCTGGAGTTAAGAGCTTGCCAACGAACATCATTTCATTTTTTGAGTTCCGTAGTTAACAAGGAACTCTTACTTATAGTTTTGCCATGTCCGTCTGTCTGTCCGCTTAGCTCAGAGACTCTCACTGCCGAATACTCAAACGCAATTCAATTTTAAGTCGCCGTTAAGTCTAATGCTGTCTCTGTCACTTTAAACTGTTTTGTAGCGACAGAAACACTTATAAGAACGTCTTAAAGTTAAGTAACGTTTGAGTATTTGGGCATTAGTAAAAGAAAGCTGTAATTTGGCATGGCTTTTACATCTATCATTACAGGTTCACATATACTCCATTTACTACTATAGCATATATAGCATTAGACAAATAACGGCTAAATAAGGACAGTTATTGTGTAATATTGTTGAAATTACTGCACTTTAGAGTTATTTTTTTAATGTAAATGGTAAATACAGTGCTTTGTATGTATCGTGAACTAACGGAGTTTTTTAGGGTGAGAACAGTTATTTTTCTAATGTTATAATAAATGGACTATAGTGCGATAAATGCGCCTATATAAAATAATTGTTAATTAATATTACATCTAAAACTTATTATAAACAATGCATTTCTTGTGAATTCACTCAGAGTACAAAAGAATAGGTCCGCCCGATATTAATCACTCCGACAAAGTAAAATAATATCTTCAAATAATATATTTTTTCTTGTCTATCCCATGGTGTGGAGTAATTGTTGGATAGGCCGTTCAAAAATATTGCGGGTTTGTCAAAACCATTTTTCGATTGATTTTTTTTTTTGTAGATTCAATTAAAAGTCAACCTACTTACATTTGCAGATGGAATGTATGGGAGAATGTGTATTTCAACTACGTTAAGTTTTTTCTTGGGATAATTTCGTCCCAAGTACGGAACCATTCAATGTGCGTGGTCCGATACACACTTGGCCGGGCTTTTTACTATATAGATTAATTTTAAGAAACTTATTCAGATTCCGTAGTATTTTAATACCCCTGATTTTATTATATCTGCTACATTTGATACCTGATAGGTTTTATTTTCGAAAACTATTATACAACGTGTTTTTTTATATCCCATAACTCTAAGGTTATATTCTATAAGCAAAAATAATACAAAAAGTCCTAGAATATGTCGTCCAAAAAGCATAGTTTCGAAAATTATTATCATCAATCATATTAATTTAGATCAAAAATTGTCACCCGTATGACGAGTTGTTACTTTTGCGACGTCGCGAAACTGATGAAACTGAGACCCTCGATGTGTGTAGGTATCTAAGTTTCATTGATAAATACGAGTAATTAATTCATTTTCATTCAAAAAATGCGACGTTGTCATATTTCACGTAAGGGTGTTTCACATTCATAATCGTGACTGTCGAATTATTTTATATGAAAAATGAAACCAAAAAATTAATAATTGAAAAATAATTCATATGCCAGTTGATTCTTTGATATGGTCTCATTCATACCCTAGAGTTATGGGATATAAAAAAAAAAGACGTGTGGCACTCGGGGACTGCCGCGGTAAAGCTATTGCATAGCATTTTGTATCAACTTATGCAATTATAATTATTTATTTATTTTATTTATGCAGTATTTCTTTTTCTTTGACATAATTTTTTTTTTTTTTCGTTACGGAATTTCTGGATTCGGTCCCCGCGCTCAAGGCCCGCGATAGAAGCTATGCAATAGCTTAAAAACAAAATAAATAAGTGCTGAATGTCGTAAAAGTGTATAACTACGTAAACAAAGTCAAATACTATTCAAATATAAGCATAATAACAACTTTAAAATAGACGAAAGTGTTGAACCTAAAGTAATTTTAAATAAAAAAAGAGTGACAAACTGTTTTGACAGCGAAAAAATTCCATGTACATGAGTCATTTCCAACCGTCTAGTTAAGTTTAAAAATTGTTCAACTGGAATGGTATCAACTATTTGGCAAGTTTTAATTAAGTCATTGTAGCCTTGCGGTGCAACAGGGAAACTGAATGTATTCGTAATCGACTGGTCGTGAGTTCAAACCCCACTATCAACAATCACTTTTTGTGAAGATCATAATTTTATAAACTAATATTTATAAGAATAAAATACGCAGTACACAGAAAAAAGAACTGCCAGAAATTATTAGATCACTAGAGGGTACTGGTGTAGTAAAACCGTCGGAGTGGGGAGCGTGAGGTTTTTTCGTTACGGAATTTCTGGATTCGGTCCCCGCGCTCAAGGCCCGCGATAGAAGCTATGCAATAGCTTAAAAACACCTTGTATACTGAGTTTTCATGAACTTTGGACCTATTCATAAGTTCACATGAACAGCTCAAACCATTCAACTTAAAACCCAGTGGAACGTAAAGCTATTGATCCTGGAAATGTGTTGCAAGCCCCTTCCCCTCGTTATCAACATCACACACGCCCTCACTTTGTTCAGTCAGGCGAGGCGGTTAAATTGATGACTACCGCCATTTTGTTTACAAAAGGTTGCTCACTTCTTCCGAAACACCAAGAAACCCACGCCTGCTTCCCATGGGGTAGGCAAAAACTATAGAACGCCACCTTCTACGCTCCATTATATATTCATTTGTGCTACGCACCTGACCTTTCTGAAGAACATCGCCAATTAGGTCACTATGTCCTCCTGGGATGTCCCCTTCCAGCGTTTCCACTCACATCTGCGTTGTATGTAAATACCTTTTGTTAGGCGCCTTTCATTCATCAACTCCAAATAGGTATAAATAAAACTGCGTGTCTTGTGCAATGAAACTCGTTTAAAATATATAAATTATTATTTAAAAGCCAAGTGCAAACAAAGTAGGCTTTGTAAATAAACGCTTGGTCAAACAATTCATAAGAAATCATAGATTTAAATCGCTAGATTTGCCCTCACCGTCACGCAGGAACAGTGTACAGAGAGCAACGATTTAAATCTTTGTAAGAAACCATATTAAAGTTACAATTCATCTTTGCACGCGCCGTTCGCATGCCACTTTCTAAACATCTCGATAGCATGCAGAACATTTTCGGAGAAAAGGTCTGGCTTCTCCATAGCTAAGAAATGACCAAAATCTTCCAGAACAGTTGAATTCAGTAGGTTAGGAAACTTGTGCCGTAACATACTCGGGGACTGGTATAGTATTTCACTTTTGGCGTGGACTGTCCATGTTGGAACTTGTGTTGACAGCCTGAAAAAATTAACAGCGATTGGTTATTATTGGCGTAAAGAGTGGAAGTGAAAGGTGATTGTTCATTGTACAATTGTTTTCCATGTTGAGCAAATAACTAAATAACGTTTATCTACGCCCATGCTATAAATCCTCTATACAAGTTTCTGAAACAGTTAGCTTATTGCCAACATTAAAACTTCCAGTGTCCATAGTAACCATAATAGCATCCAAACGGGAGTTATAATGTTGTACTGAATTTCATAATGCAACTCCTTTGCTTTTACGAGGATGATGATCCCTTCCTTACTCATCTGTTTGATGAGTAAGGAAGGGATCGTCATCCTCCCTTCCATTCTCACTACTCAATTCGTGGTATCTTTATGAATTTCAAAAAAAGAACATTGTCACGCACGCCCGTTTCACTATACTATACCATAGCGTCGTATCTTGCCATTTTTGTTCGATATTAGTATTGCAAAAACTGTTTCAGAACCTTTTAAAGAGGATTCATGTCATGGGTGTAGATAAAGTCTTGTATACAACTGTAATAATTAGGTATTAAAACACTCATATGATACTATTATCACACACATTCGTGTTTTAGTGCCCCTTATTATAAAACAGTTGCATAAATAACTATTATTTCGACCAACAAGGGATCATAGTAATTGCGAAGTTGAAACATAAAATTTAACATATTCATCATAATAAGCCTATAATGTCCCTACTGCTGGGGCACAGACCTCTCTCTGAGAGTCATAATCCACCATGCGGGCCCAGTCCGGGTTGGCATATGTCACATGTCTTCGATTTTTTGGTTCTAGGACATGCCGGTTTTACAGGCAGGGCAGAGGCGATGAAATAAATTACACACAGTAAAGTGCCTGCTTGGGTTGACATTGGGCCAACACTTCTCTAACTCTAATCGGGATTAGATAGAGCTAACATGAGTTTTAACGATTTACTGAACAGTATTTACATCACAAAAGAGATGGATCGATTGTATGAGGAATGATGTGGCAGAGAAGGGAGTAAACGATAGCGTGATGGTTGACAGTGGAGAATGGAAGAAGAAAACGTATTACACCGACCCCAAGTAAAATGGGACAACATAGGATTCTTTTATCCCCGTAATAATGCGGGTGAGGCCAGGTGAAAAAGCTAGTAAATCTCCTTATAAAAAGACCTCAACTTAGATTAAGAACAGCTTTAAAAAAAACTCACGCAAACGATTTCATTTCAACATTCCTCATGTTGAAAGTTTCAGCATAGATCCTGACAGCCGTGGTGAAGGCGTTGTTCACCCAATAGACCATGAGGTTGTCGATCAGCTCCTCGCGAGGGTACAGCTCGTACAAGCCTCCATCGTCCCTGTTTATGTTGTCAGATCGAGATCCCCAGGAAACTATCTGTAGAATGTAGGCGAGAAGACCTGACGGAGAGTCTGACATTGCTACACCTGTGGAAGATGGAAATGAAATCGTTTATTCTGTAAATAGGATAACGGAATCACTTTAACAAGTTGTATAAAAAAAAAAAAAAAGAAATAAGCTAGATGGAGTCAACGATTCCTATCTAACCAACTCAGGGGTCAAAGTCTCTTTTAAAGTCCAGACATCATCTTGGTCAGATCATGTGAGGACCATGTAAATCCGTGTCTGAAATGGTCTTTTTAAGAAAGAACTACACAAATTTGAGTGAACCTGTCCAGTCAGTGTAAACATTTGTCAGTAATCGTGTAGCTCAACGACTCGACGACCAATACCAAAGGAAGGAAATTTGGGTAGGCCACTTAAGTAGGTGATCAAAGTGCCAGACCATCATTAAAATTGAGAAATAAAAAAATATGACCCACATAGTGCTCACATTCACAATGATAACTGACTGATGACTGCCCAAAGTGCGACAAAGACGATTTTGATGTTAAAAAAAAAGGTTATCTTGGCAGTTAATCATTTCGGTCACGACGACGATCGTTAACGAGATTGTTTGCTCCAAGGCGTTGGGCAGAGGTTCATAATAGTTATACCAATTTTTTGCCAGTTATATTTAAGTCCCATAAAGTAGGGGCCATCACAAACCCATGCTCCAAGCAGCTATGCTGTATTTGCATTCATTTTGACCCTTCGGTAACATTTTTGAGAAAAACATACCTATGGTGTCAGGCTTAGTAGCCTGCATATGCAGGTATCCAGTTTCAGTCATCACACCCCTCAAAATAGTTAGGATCGGGTACATTCTTTCAGCCAATGAGTCGTCCACCACCAATGACTGCAACTGTTCGTTGAGTGAACCGAAGAACCACGTCGCGAATGTGCCTGGTGCGAGCGATACTGGGAAGTTCGTGTGGAACCCTAGTACTTCCTGGAAAGAGAAGAACAATACTGTTACGAGCTTGCGGTTCGTGACAATAAAACCTGCCGATTTAAAAACCAAAAATGACACTTTAATTAAACGACACTGATAACAAACTCAATCACACTAATTATGAAACACAAATGCACTACGGATGTCGCACATGTAGATCGCATGTTCGCTTATTCGCTTCAACTGTCCCGATCGGGGTCCATACCGGCCTTATTGTCCTTAGATAGTTCCAGAACCTTGTAGAAACATCTAGAATGTTCGAGTGTATACCGGCCCCTACTGACCAGATGTCGAAAGTTCTAGAAACTTCTAGTATCGAATTCTCCAGAAGAATCTCGAGTCTACTAGTTCTGCTACTCGATATTAGATGGCGTTAGTGGTCACTAGGTTTGCTATTCTATACCAGATGGCGCTAGTGGTACTTAAATTTGTGTGGCACGTAACAATACTATAGATATTTTGTGTCGACTTCGTAATTATGACATTCCAACCCTACGGTGGTTAAGCAACTGGTTGAATGTCACTGACTCGTTGTAAAACGACAAGGTCTATAGTCTTTGTGCCTAAAGGCGTAGACGGACTTGCAACGTTTGTTTGAAATGTATCGAGTTTTTGAAACGTGTTACAATAGTCAGTGCAGGTTGACACGTCGTCGCAAGCACAACGTAACTCGTTTTAAGGCGCAGATCCACCGCGGCGCACGAAGAGGCTACGCACGTGTGTTAAGCTTCGCTTTGCAAGGAAATGTATGTGATTGTGTCCACTGCAACCCATGGACACGCTAAGCATCAATTGACGTCATTGATACATGCGTGGCTTGCTCAAATAGGCGCTTACATAGCTCAACGCTGTCAACGCCATGCACGCGGTGTATGTGCTACACGGCTTGTGTATCTCATCGCTGCGCATGCTGTGCACGAGCACGCAGCGCATTTTAGCTGCCTGGATTCATTTGTTGACCACGTGGGTCTACGTTTCCTCTGCGGTACACACTACACGCGAATATTAACCCACGACTATTTACAGCTGTATCGTCTCTTCCCTGCCCTTCCCACCTGCTGCAGTGAAGCTACGCACGCTTGTTACCTCGCCTGCTGCACCTGCAGTAGTCAGGTGCAGAAAAGCACCTACGTGTTGTGCGGGGTCTAGCCGTCGTGCTAGGAAGATGGGATGGCGCGAGGGTGCCAACACAGGTTGCATCCCACACCAAAGGCCTACCCAACTTCCAAGGCATTATGGTCATTCCGTCTGGCCTCTTCCCATCGTCGCGTGCCAAGCCATTGGGTTCTAAAACAGCTGGCACCTCGGCGGTGACAAGAGCCCGTCGGATGATGTCATTAATGCTGGCGTGCTGTGCTAACCGACCAGCGCTCCTGCTGCGGGATAAGGCTAACTAAGGACGCGTCATTTGACGAATGCATGCAACCTACAAATGACGATAGGCGAATTTTGCATATTTGCTATGTCCACGCTGCTTCATGCAATCGTCTACAAAATATCTCAGTTTTCTTTCAACTATAATAGCATCGAGAAAGCACGTCTTTTCGTTGTGAAAATGTCAAGTGATGATGATGAAGTGATTTAGCATACAACGTTATTAGAAGTCGACGAAACAGGCGAAGAAAATACTGGTACCTACTCGAATAGTAAAAAAAAAGTAAAGTACTCGAGTTGGTCGAGTAGTGACATGCTGCCGCGCGCACCGCATGACGAACACATGACGAGAGGCTGACGCGACGTTGCTGCTCCGTGGACACAGTTTTGATTGTTTCTACGCAAGATGCAAGCATTCGTCTTGCAATCGTCAATTGACGAAAGCGTGTGCATGACGTGCGGTTTACGTGGACAATAGGCCTAAGCCCCATGTGGTATCCGAGGCGATCGATTGCTTCACCGCACTAACAGCGATGTGGAGCCCCGCAAAGAGCGCCCAGACTTTTCTGTAGCTTTGAATCTTTTGAGTCAGAAACTACTACCTACATGATCTAAGTGAAAGATAAAAAAAAGACGTGTGGCACTCGGGGACTGCCGCGGTAAAGCTATTGCATAGCATTTTGTATCAACTTATGCAATTATAATTATTTATTTATTTTATTTATGCAGTATTTCTTTTTCTTTGATATTAATTCAAGTTACACTTTTTGAGCGTGGTGACCGATAAGAAAGTAAAGTCAATCCATAATCGGCCCAGAACTTTGGAGAACCGTTTAAAAGTGGTTTTTATAAGCTATGAAGAACGTTAATGTTTAATGTTAATTCTAGCTAGGAGAATCATAAACACGAGTAAAATTATTGATTTATAAATAAATTGCTCACATACCTCAACAACCTTTCAAAAACTTTTGAATTACGATGCCTGCCATCTAGTGGATAAAACCGACAACAAAACACAACTGAGACCACCAACAGAGCAACGCTTGTCTCAATTACGAATCACAAGCCACGCCAATGTCACCTCTATTTAGTTAGTTCTACCTGCGATTACTAGATGGCGTTGCGTTGCGCGGTAAATCCACCACAGAGTTTCGTAGAGTCGTACAATACGTCTAATCGCACGCACACAACGCCGTGTCGAAGACTGCCGAACTGAAACGACAATAGACGATGCACGGCCTTCAAGCCACACCTCCGTGCCCGTTGGAGTGGGGAGAGTGGTTTTTTCGTTACGGAATTTCTGGATTCGGTCCCCTCGCTCAAGGCCCGCGATAGAAGCTATGCAATAGCTTAAAAACAAAATAAATAAGTGCTGAACGTCGTAAAAGTGTATAACTACGTAAAAAAAGTCAAATACTATTCAAATATAAGCATAATAACAAATTTAAAATAGACAAAAGTGTTGAACCTAAAGTAATTTTAAATAAAAACAGAGTGACAAACTGTTTTGACAGCGAAAAAATTCCATGTACATGAGTCATTTCCAACCGTCTAGTCAAGTTTAAAAATTGTTCAACTGGAATGGTATCAAGTATTTGGCAAGCTTTAATTAAGTCATTGTAGCCTTGCGGTGAAACAGGGGAACTGAATGTACTCGTAATCGTCTGGTCGTGAGTTCAAACCCCACTATCAACAATCACTTTTTGTGAAGATCATAATTTTATAAACTAATATTTATAATACGCAGTACACAGAAAAAGGAACTGCCAGAAATTATTAGATCACTAGAGGGTACTGGTGTAGTAAAATAACCGTCGGAGTGGGGAGCGTGAGGTTTTTTCGTTACGGAATTTCTGGATTCGGTCCCCGCGCTCAAGGCCCGCGATAGAAGCTATGCAATAGCTTAATAATTGTTGCTTTGCTGAATTTGAATCACTTTTTAGAGTGTACCTCAAAAGAAAAAAAGTAACCCATAAAGGATCACTCGTGTGTCTGTTTGTCTGTCCGACTGTCACAGCCAATTTGCCTTGAATGTGCTGGGCCAATGTTGAAATTTGGTATAAATATGAAATTTTGTGACCCAAATACGGACGTGTATCAAAAATAAATAACTTTTGGGTCAAATTAGAAAATTAAATTATAATAGTTTTGTAAACTGTACCGTGTGACATGTCAAATGAAAGAGCTCATTGTAAGAATTTCAGACATATTTTTTTTTAAATTTTAAAATAAGTACTTTTAAAGTTATTTCAGAAAATAGATGAAAATTGCCAATTCCCGCCCCTTATCTCCGAAAGTACTGAGCCAAAAATTTTGAAAACAAAAAAAAAATACAGAAAATAGTTCTTTACTTACAGGAAAACCTATAAGAAGTCTATAGTCTTAATATAACATGGTAAATCTCTCAATATTTTGCGTACAAACTTACATTTTCAGTTGGAAAGTATGGGAGACCTTGTTTTTTAACTACAACGTTTGTTTTTACGTTTGTTCTTGGGATAAATTCATTCCAACTACGGAACCCTTCATTTTGCGTGGTCCGACACGCACTTGGCTGGTTTTTTCGGTTAGCTTACATTGACAGCGCTCTATTTCAATTCACAATAGGATACTTACACCTGGGAACAGAGTTGCAATGCTGTTGCATACAAGAGCACCCCAGTCTCCTCCTTGAATGTAGAACTTTTTGAAACCAAGTCTGTGCATCAAGTTTCTGAAAACGACTGCCATTTCTGTCCCTCCTAACCCTGGGCGAACTGCTGCCTGGAAAATACAGAAATAAATATTTTAATTTTAGAATCTTTTGATTGATACCAACGCGGGGTAGTTGTGTAACACACTTAAAGTGGCAACGGGTTTCATTTGGACAGTTCAACAACATTCATTGCGTTATCTACCTTGTTGATTTGACAAATTTTTCGAACATATGAAGCAATGGATTAGCAATATCTTTCAAAATCATTTAGATTGTGTTTGATAGAGTGTGTGCGCAATTAGGGTGCTGTTACCAGCACCCTAATTGCGCAAATAATTGTGTAGTCTTACGACTACTTAGTACAGGAGCAGGGAATCTGGAATTGTCAAAGAGATGCCTGTGCCAAACAGCGGGGGAAGTCGTCATGAGGATGATTATGATTTATTGATGAGCCTTTGGAGAGTTGTACGCCACTAAGGACACAACATCCACATTTGTCGTATTTTCCAATACTGTGCCTCGATCGTCCACTATGGACACAGACATAAGGGCCGTTTTGAACTGAGTGGGCGGTTGTTGACGTCACATTGTCTACTAGGTTTATTTCTTAGGGCATGCTTGAAATTGCTTAAAGTAAATTGCGCGTCTATCTGGGTTCAAAACCACGATCTACAAGTTTATCTAGTAGTTAAGTTTGTAATTTAGTTAGCTAGTTAGCAACTTGTCACTTTTGATCTTCAATAGTTTTAAAATAAAGCCTGGAATATACGTGCTATGTAATAGTTCAAAAGTAATGCAAATGTTCGAGCACATTCTACCTAGTAGCACATAATTAGTATGATCACTTTACACACGGAGAGCATACTGTAAATAAGTGTGCAACTAACTATATAGAAAACAAGCATGCATTTTAATAGCATGTGTATTTCAGCCTGTATGATATGCTTACATTCTCATAATCTGTGGTCTAAATCCATTGCTGAGCTAAGTGAGGGATATTTTTAATATTCTCAAAAACGGTTCCATAAAAAATCCGTAATCAGCGCTTAAGTAATACCTAATACCGCGTAAGTCCTAAATTGGCTATGTTACGTTTTATACTTAATTGTGTAGATTTTGTCGGCGCGCATCGAAAGATGTAACTTACTTAAGCGACGATATTCAACTTACCCCAGAAAATCCAAATCCAGGCAGACTAGGTACTACGACTTCAACAGCGAAACCTCTCTGTTCACAATAAGCTGTAAGTAAAGGTATGGCGCCGTAGAACTCCCTGATAGACCCGGGCCATCCGTGCAGCAGCAGGAGAGGTACTACTACTACGCCATCAGGCACCTGCAGACGAAATGAGGTAATCAAGTTTTGAAGATTATTTATTGCAGTCGTTTTAACTAACTGCATTATGGAGATTCTCACAGGCACTGTGCACATTTCTGACTAAATCTAAATCAAAAGTCACATAATTCAAATTAGGCTGCGAACCAGCACTGTTTGCACATCTAAATTACATAAGACAGTCCCACAAAACGGCTGCCCGTAACCACTTTCTAGTGCTTTGGCTGGGAAGAAAAAGTGGCGCAAAAAACTCGCCAGCAGCACTGCTTGTTACTTGATTCTTTACAAAAGAATGCAAGATATGTACATTACAAAAAAAAAAAAGAAACATTAGATCAAATTATTGTTAATTCTTCTTAGCGTGTGCGATGGCAATCTAAATGGACTCAGTCTAGAATTCGGCTACGTGTTAAGCGCCATCAGATCCTGTAAAGTGAAGACGATAGGACACGCAGGACACGATATAGTGACCCATCGTTTGTGAAACAGCACCAGCACCACATTTACACTCCAAGACGGAGTCGTCTATGAATCTCCACCTAAACGATTTTCCTTGCTTCAGCGAACCTAGATCCGGAGTCTGTTTAAAGACTTTCAGGTTAGCCAACTCATGTACAAGTGGGAGATCTTCAGCAGGTGGAACGAATGGTACGGGTAAGGAAGGGTTGCCTCGCCACAGCTTCAGTCTTTCTGTTGATGGTTCGGCAGTGAGTGGGACACACTTTAAAAAACATTTTTTTAATTTTGGTGGTTGATGACTCGGTAAGAGTGTAGCTTTTTACTTTATCAGTGACACAATTGTATATAAATGAGTAATTGTATGTGTTTTCAGGGATCTCCTTTAAAATAAAGTGATTAGATTATAAGTTCTACATTTTGTTTACTTCTTTTAAATTGTAGCAACGTGTAATCTTTGACCCTGTTCAGATCTGAGAGACTTCTCAGCCTTTCCTGATAATTAAGAGCATACAAGCAGCCAGATGAACTTCCATACGAACTTTCATTTCCTATTTAGGTCATAAATTTGACCCAAAAATCATTCCTTATTATTAGTAAAGCTCTTATGAAAAATTTCATGAATCTAGACCCATTTGTTTAGGCTGTGCGTGGTGTGTCAGTGGATGATTTTCAGATTTCTATTAAGTAGGAGATTGGCATCGCCCTTTTTGACACGCTGCCGGCTAAGTACTGGCAAATTTTATGCGAAGTCGAGTTAATTTTGATATAGCTGACGTAAGAACGGTATAGAATAGCTAAGCTATAGAAAATCTTTACAAAAAGACTCACATTTGGTTTTACCCTGATAAAATGCATATCCAAACCCTGGATATTTGTCTTGAAGTGAGGAACCTTGTTCATGTACGCCTCCCGCTCTGTGAAGTTGTACCCATCAGCCCAGTAGTCTATCCAATCCTGCATGTTATCCGTGTTGAAGCCGTAGTTGAACGCAGCACCTTCTAGAGGGGGTGCGAATGGTCTATGGTTCTTGAGACGATCCTTGAGGTCGGTAATCATCTGAAATCAGTATTAAAGATTGATCAATAGCGTCTTAATAATTGTTTGCTGTACCGGACGACGTCATTACGTCAACGCCGGCTGTCGCTGAAAACCAGCGCTGGGGCTCTGTCTTGCATAGGGTCGCAGCATAATGCTGAGCGATAGCCATTTTGCGTGGATGTGACGCATTTCCCCCCATAGTTTTCTTATTTTTTAGTGTTTATGTTGTTTTTTGCGTCATGTTTACCGCAAATAAACGTATTTTTTAAATATATTTAAATCATCATCTGCATAGCCGGGGTCAGCTTCCAGTCTATAGTCAATACTAGTATTTTACATGGAGCGACTGCCTATCTATCCTTCACAACTCAGTTACTGGGTAACATCATAGGTACGCACTGGTAAAACTGGTTGTCAGAATTTCGGGCTTCTGACTACCTGTAACGACGATCAAAGATCTACGAGTATGAATGACAGCTGGGATCAACAAATTAACGTGCTTTTCGAGGCATGGAGGAGTCTCGGTATGTAATGGATGGTCACCCATCCACGGACTGACCTCGGCATGCTTAGCTCAACCTTCGATCGTCCCCTGCGGCTGTTATTACTTAGCCTCGAGCTCCTCAATATATCTATATCTATACTAATCTATACTAATAATATCTTCTACAATATATAAAGCTGAAGAGTTTGTTTGTTTGTTTGTTTGAACGCGCTAATCTCAGGAACTACTGGTTGGAATTGAAAAATTATTTTTGTGTTGGATAGTCCATTTATTGAGAAATATTATAGGCTATATAACATCACGCTACAACCAAAAGGAGTGGAGCATAAATGAAATATGTTGCAAAAACGGGAAAAATTATTTCTTTTTGAGAGCTTCCGTTGCGTGCGCTGCGTAAACGGTTTAAGTTACGCAAATATCATGTATGATAGAATTGTTCCTCTTTAAATTTTCTACAAAAAAGTCCGCGACAGCATATGTCTATCTTTTAAGATTGACTCACTATAACCTTTTTTATGGTAATCAAATTTGTTCAAAATTAATGCATTATTTGCGAAGGAGTTTTCATAAACATGGTATTAATCCTTATCCAAATAAATACGTTATTCATCACAAGTATTTAATTTTAAACAAAGTTGCCCTTACATCATTTAATTTCAATGAATATCTTAGGAGATATAACTGTTTTATAATAACTCCGCAGCAAAATAATGATCAACTCTGCGAGGTAGTCTATTCTAAAGCTGAAGAGTTAGTTTTTAGGGTTCCGTACCCAAAGGGTAAAATGGGACCCTATTACTAAAACTCCGCTGTCCGTCTGTCTGTCTGTCTGTCCGTCTGTCACCAGGCTGTATCTAATGAACCGTGATAGTTATACAGTTGAAATTTTCACATATGATGTTTTTCTGTTGCCGCTATAAAAATAAATACTAAAAAACAGAGAAAATAATATTAAGGCTCCCATACAAAGGACATGATTTTTTTGCCGTTTTTTTTGCTCCGCCCGCGTGGATGTCGGTTATCGCGTAAAAAAGAAGCCTATGTCCTTTTCTATATCCCAGGTCGATCGGTTCAGCGGCTTAGGCGTGAAAACGTTACATACAGACAGACAGAGCTATTTTCATATTTATAATATTAGTATGGATAGCTTTTGCCCGCGGCTCCGCCCGCGTGGATGTCGGTTATCGCGTAAAAAAGTAGCCTAAGTCCTTCTCCATATCCCAGGCTATATCTTTGCCAAATTTCATGACGATCGGTTCAGCGGTTTAGGCGTGAAAACGTAACATATAGACAGACAGACAGACAGAGCTACTTTCACATTTATAATATTAGTAAGGATTCGTATGGATGGTACGGAACGATTCGTGCGCGAGTCCGACTCGCACATGGCCGGTTTTTTTGTTTTTTGAACGCGCTAATCTTTAGAACTGCAAGTTGGATTTGAAAAAATCTTTTTGCATTTTACAGCCCAATTCTTGAGGAAGAATAACATTCCTATTAACTAGGACACAATATTTTTTAAATGAAAGTTTATGCGAAAATTAAGTAAAATCACGGGCAGGCAATGTGTTGCGACGGGGTGGGTCGGGGGAACAAGAAATTTAACGCGGACGAAGTCGCGGGCAGAAGCTAGTTTAAATATAAACTTTATTATTTTTACAGAAAAGGATTTACTGCAGTAGGTTTTTATTTCTTGATGTTTAATTATTGGTCTACTCGTAGTATCTCCGTCAACTGTTGCTCGGCAATAATAGCTATTAGCTATTATTATTATTATTTCCTTTATTTCAATAGATTTATATAAATTATATTTTTAAATATTAGAATATAAAAACATTTAAAAATATAAAAAATAGTAGCCCACCGGTATCGGGAACAGTGTCCAAGATACCGGCGGTCAGGGCTCCAGAGAGAGGAACTTCCTAACAATGCGAGCCGTGTCCAGAAGTACCGCCTTCTGAATCAAGCCCGTGAACCAGCTGCCCATCGAGAGCCTCTTTAGGTGTTGGTCGAGGCTCTTGGCAATTAAGCCATTGGCTGATACGACTATCGGCACAATGATCGCTGAGTCCACATCCCACATGTCGACAACCTCGTGAGCCAAGTCAAGATACTTGATTTGTTTATCTTTCTCGGTTTTCACGAGGTTCCTGCCATGTGGAACTTTGATGTCAATAATCATGGCACGCCGCTCTATTCGATCCACCACCACTATATCAGGCTTATTGGCAACAATAGTCCTGTCGGCGATGATGGATCGATCCCAGTACAATTAGTATTATTAGGTAAAACACACTAGCAGCTAATTAGCTGATGCGTGTGTTTCAAATAGCTTGGAAATATTTAATCTGTCCAATCGGTTCTTGAAGCAGTTTAGTGTGGGAGCCGTCACATTTTCCGGGAGTCTATTCCATGCTGTTACAACTCGGTTAGGCAAGAATTGCTTCAAAGGCGTTTTCTTTGTCGAATTAATTTCCCATAGCTTTAGGGAATGTCCACGCAAATGTTTGCTGGCATTCAGTTTGTAAAGGCTGAAAGTCTTGAAGGCTGGGCACTTTGTAGTGTTTCTTAAGGCGACAATAACCCACTATTAATGATTTTGTACCGGGAATCACGTCTAAACAAGTAGTGTTAATGATTTGGAAAAAATATGTGTTAAATTAGAGCATTTTCTTAATAACCTAATATATGAATATTTTAGATTATGTTTATAATACATAGTGAAATTAATTTGTAAAGTTATGTCTATCGCGGATAAAAAACTAAGAATCACGCAAAATCTATCAAGCGTATTTTTCTGAACTTTTCACATTTTTAACCGGCTTTCCAAAAAGGAGGAGGTTCTCAATTTGTATTTTTGTGTCAGTTGTATTTTTTTTTAAAGATAATTTAAGTATTGATCTTTTCGTCTACGTGTTTTATTAAAATACCTTTTGTTTTATTAATAATAAATTAATAACGCGTCTTATTTGGGGCAGCGCTCCTGGATGGGCGAGTCCTATTACTGGCTGGACGTATGACGTGTTGCGTGAGCTCAGTACAGAACTCGCAAGCTAACCACTTAAGGTCACTGACATATATCTGGGCCTTAAGTATTTTGAACGTCTCAATGAGCCTACCCCTTTGTCTACGCTGTTCTAGTGTGATAAGGCCAAGGTCTTTGAGGCACTATTCGTAAGGGAGATTACGCGTGGTGCGAACAATCTTCGTTGACCTTCTTTGCACATTATCAAGTGGAGTGATGTTTTTTTTTAAATACGGGTCCCAAATAACATGAGCATATTCCAAGAGAGGTCGTATGTAGGTCTTGTACAACTTGACAAATGTCTTAGGCGTCAGGAACTCTTTTTGTCAATACTCGATATATGTGCTTCCCATTTTAGGTCGCTGGACATAATAACACCTAGATCTTTCTGTGACTTAACGGATGAGAGTTTTTGTAGTCCAAGATGATAATTTTTTCGAGGATTATTTAGCTGTTCATAGAGGAAGTCATATTTGACGTGAGATAAAAATAATAAGTGTTCACTCACCTCTTCCTCGAATTTAATTTCAAAGCTTTTGATGGTGGTGTCATAGTCACTCTTCGATTCTTCTGTACCCCACCATTCATCAATCTTCGGTAGATTGAAGCCACTTATTTCGATCATAGAATTATGTACTCCTAGTACTAAAGTACCAAGTACGATTAATTTAAGTAGATCATGCATGTTGCTACCGTTTTTGTACTGCGACTCAAAATATATTAAAAAACCCGTTTTTACACCTGCTTGGAAGGTTGTTTAATTAAATTACAGTTTTTTAAATTGATGTTTGTTCGCTTCCTTATTGATTAATGTGATGACACAGGTGGTTCGTTTTTTCGGAAAAACAACTTATATTCGTTTTTATACCTGCTCTGAAGAAAGTTTTATTTAATTTAAATTATAGTGTTTAACTTGATATATGTTCGCTTCCTTATTTATTAATGTTGATATATACACAGGTGGTTTGTTTTTTGACAAAAAAAAAAAAAATGTGAAATAAAATGTGAGTCATAATCATGACAAAGCATTTTGAAAAACCTGAAGGCCAAGCCAAAGTAAAGCCAGTATCCAGCGAAAGAACTTTATTGACAATCGCTTTCATGACTCTCATCAGCACCCTAATTGCATAACGCATTTTCACTTCACATATACTATGGATGTTTGCTGGGTGAAAAAAAAAAAAAAAAGATACAACAGTCAGATTTAAAAAAAAAATAGACACGTATTTTTTGCTTTATCATATTGATTAAAAATACTCGGATAAAACATATTAACGAGAGGGGGCTCGTTACGTCACAATTCTAACAAACTTATACGTATAAAATCTAGCACGCAGTGACGTCATGCCTTAATTTTGTGATTACGTAAAAAAAGAAAAAATACGTCCCCAATATTTTTGACGAAATCAAATCAAATCAAAAA
This sequence comes from Dryobota labecula, assembly GCA_947523025.1. Taxonomy (NCBI): domain Eukaryota; kingdom Metazoa; phylum Arthropoda; class Insecta; order Lepidoptera; family Noctuidae; genus Dryobota; species Dryobota labecula. The sequence continues at coordinate 25,854 of CANNUW010000008.1, read as the reverse complement.
TGTTTATTTGTTAGGTTATGGTACAATAGATGTTATAAATATTGGTTCCAGCATACCCTGCCAGAGTATGGCGTACAAATATTTCCAAAAACAAAACCTTTTATTACTAATCTACTAATAATTATGAATAATAATGAATTAGAGAATAAAATATGAATGCATAATAGTTAATTAATTGTATTGTATTGATTGTATTGTAGTAATAATATTAATTATTAATGAAATTATGTCGTTTTTGCATATAGCGGAATTAAAGGTTATTTTTACTTTATTATATTATTAACTAGCGACCCGCCCCGGCTTCGCACGGGTGCAATGCTGACAAAAAAAAGTTATTGTGGGTTATCCATAAGAGATAGACATATACCATCACGGACTTTTCTGTAGACCTTTTCAATGTGTACAATACTTAGTACATTATTTTGATAAAACTCGTAGGGTTCAGCCTGCGTTTGCAATGTAAGCGGAAAAAATGTAATTATTTACGACATCACATTAGAAACCTCAAAAATAACAGTACTTCTCCACTATTTAATGGATGTTATTATACATATAAACCTTCCTCTTGAATCACTCTATCTATTAAAAAAAACCGCATCAAAATCCGTTGCGTAGTTTCAAAGATTTAAGCATACAAAGGGACATAGGGACAGAGAAAGCGACTTTGTTTTATACTATGTAGTGATGATTTATCCTCTAAGTATTCTTGAACACTGTAATATTTTTTTTCTAATAATAGTCTGAACAACGGCAATGGCAAATCTTGGTTACAATTTGGCAAATCTACTATATAAAAATAAGTCGGGTTTTCCTTCCTGACGCTATAACTCCAGAACGCACGAATCGATTTCCACGGTTTTGCATTCGTTGGAAAGGTCTCGGGCTCCGTGAGTTTTATAAAAACGTTTTTTTTTTATGGTTTTTACGAAAAATTTGGGTAGGGTAGAGTAGGGTAGGGTAGGTAGGTAGGTAGATAGGGTAGGGTAGGGTAGGGTAGGGTAGGTAGGTAGGTAGGGTAGGGTAGGGTAGGGTTGGGTAGGGTAGGTAGGTAGGTAGGTAGGGTAGGGTAGGGTAGGGTAGGTAGGTAGGTAGGTAGGTAGGTAGGTAGGGTAGGGTAGGGTAGGGTAGGTAGGTAGGTAGGGTAGGGTAGGGTAGGGTTGGGTAGGGTAGGTAGGTAGGTAGGTAGGGTAGGGTAGGGTAGGGTAGGTAGGTAGGTAGGTAGGTAGGTAGGTAGGGTAGGGTAGGGTAGGGTAGGTAGGTAGGGTAGGGTAGGGTAGGTAGGTAGGTAGGGTAGGGTAGGGTAGCGTAGGGTAGGGTAGGTAGGTAGGTAGGTAGGTAGGTAGGTAGGTAGGTAGGGTAGGGTAGGGTAGGGTAGGGTAGGGTAGGTAGTTAGTTAGGTAGGTAGGTAGGTAGGTAGGTAGGTAGGTAGGTAGGGTAGGTAGGTAGGTAGGTAGGTAGGTAGGGTAGGTAGGGTAGGGTAGGGTAGGGTAGAATAGTGGAGTTTATACTATAGCTTTTGACTAAACGAAGTCTGTCGGGTCAGCTAGTGGCTATATATAATAATTGCCATGCAGTAAGCATTTCTTTTAAATAGCATGCGTTTTATTTGGGGTAATTTCAATTTGTCTTTGTGCCGTGTTCTACTATTTATTCTGTAACTGCTTTTTTCGAATAAATCTATACTAATCTATACTAATATATAAAGCTGAAGAGTTTGTTTGTTTGTTTGTTTGTTTGTTTGAACGCGCTTATCTCAGGAACTACTGGTTGGAATTGAAAAATTCTTTTTGTGTTGGATAGTCCATTTATTGAGAAATATTATAGGTTATATAACATCACGCTACAACCAAAAGGAGCGGAGCATAAATGAAAAATGTTGCAAAAACGGGAATAATTATTCCTTTTTGAGAGCTTCCGTTGCGTGCGCTGCGTAAACGGTTTAAGTTACGCAAATATCATGTACCATGGAATTGTTCCTCTTTAAATGTTCTAAAATAAAGTCCGCGACAGCATATGTCTATCTTTTAAGATTGACTCACTATAACCTTTTTTATGGTAATCAAATTTGTTCGAAATTAATGCATTATTTGCGAAGGAATTTTCATAAACATGGTATTAATCCTTATCCAAATAAATACGTTATTCATCACAAGTATTTAATTTTGAACAAAGTTGCCTTTACATCATTTAATTTCAATGAATATCTTAGGAGATATAACTGTTTTATAATAACTCCGCAGCAAAATAATGATCAACTCTGCGATGTAGTCTATTCTAAAGCTGAAGAGTTAGTTTTTAGGGTTCCGTACCCAAAGGGTAAAATGGGACACTATTACTAAAACTCCGCTGTCCGTCTGTCGTCCGTCTAATAACTAGGACACAATTTTTTTTTAATGAAAGTTTTGCGAAAACGAAGTAAAAGCACGGGCAGGCAATGTGTTGCGACGGGGTGGGTCGGGGGAACAAGAAATTTAACGCGGACGAAGTCGCGGGCAGAAGCTAGTTATATTATAAACAATCTAGATGACGGACAAAAAAAAGTTTTAGTCAACATCCCTTATAAGGCGTAAGGAAAAATTGCGAACAGTAGTTAGCGAGACTCATCTAATGCATGAAAGTATCTTTTGTACAGTTTCACGCATCTTAATTAATATTCCGTGGCCTATTAATAAAATAATTACAGAAATGTTTTTTTTTTTTAAGAATCTCCATGATCTGCCAGTAAACAAGTGCTACTACTCTCTAAAAGACTTCCTATCAGACAAATCACTTCTCCAAAACAGTCCCCCTCAGTCACGATACGTTCAGTGTTCCACTGATGTGTACCTACCTAAATATGTTCCGTTTAATTATTATCTTTTTGTTTTATATTTTATGTGAAATTTTAATAATTTGTAACAATAATGTAAATTTAACTTCTATTTGTAGCATATGTACGGAAGCGACAATGTGCACGAGGAGATGTATACGTTTTTCCATCAGTGGACTTCAGGTGTTTTTCCATTGCCTTATGTGCCCCAAGTAATTGTTAACTCGGCTAGTGGAACTCCTGAAACATAAACATGGAGTTAAATTATTAAGATTTATAGATTACGGGACTGCTGCAGAGCAATTAGAACTTGGTTTACTATATGATAATTAAGTACTTACCTTCAACAGACTTCAAGTCTCCTCGAGAGAGCGTATTAACTCTTAAGAAAATAGGACATTCCAGTTCTGATTGGCGCATGATGCTGCGCAGAGCAGTGGCAAACTTTGCGGTAATAGGAGACGCTAACACAGCACCTGAAAATTAAAAATTAATCAGAATCTCTGCATGAGATTTTGAAACTATTCGGCAATTCAAGAAAGTTGGAGATTACCTGTTAAGTATTCCCTATTTGTCAAAGGGACGGTCAGTTAGTTAGAAAGTTGAAGTTGTTAGTTGTCTGTTCTCAAGTGTAGTTATTTATCTATGAGAATACCGAGCAAGGATCTACATGTTAGCTTCATAGTGGCAGCTGAGGAAGGCTTCCCATCATGTCGCAGGGACCGCGTTCAGTTTGAGCTAACCGTTCACGTCCTGGTTGAAGAGATAGTCAGGTTTACATAACACGACATTTATAAACAAAAATCGATATTGACAATTTGTACAATATTACTAGTGTATAATAGTATATTTTATATCGAGGGACTAAACGAAGCCATAATATACCAGAGGTGGTTTGACTCTCGAGCGTGCGAGGGAGTCAATAAAACCGAGGGTATATTAAGTTGGCGTTTAGTCTCGAGGTGCAAACTGTACTTTTGCTTTGAGTGCGAGAAAAATAGTCAATTTAGTACAAAAACATTAAAATAAATATTATTCCTCCAGTCCACAAAACTTTCGTAAGTATTTAGGTAAATATTAAAAAAAAAAAAAATATTATGTCTTTTGCTCTTTGCTCGACGTCAAGTTCTTCAATGTCATTGGACATTCTTAATAAATTTATTTAAAACTGAACAAAACACTCGACAAAAATTCTGTAATTTTCGCGGTCAGTTTTTGTCATCTAAACCAGTCACAGATTAACAATTTAAAACACGTCATGGCGCCACCTTATCTGCGGAAAAACCATGGAATTAAAACTCTCAACATTTTCGCAATGAAGATGGTCCACACTCCACAGATATATTTACTGGCTGTTTGAGTTTGTCTATGTCACATGAAGGAAATTAAAAAACTAATTAGATACTTTTCACTCCCTAGAGACTAAAGTGGTCACTTTAGTCCCGCTTCGTAGGGCTATATTGGCGTACTTTTAGAGCATGAGAAGTGAAAAATAACATTACATGCGTAGACTAATAAAAGCTTGTTACAAACTTACCCGTTACAAACAGTGATGTCACACAAACTAGTAGTGTTCCACATTTTCCATCGTGAATGTTCCGCAGCACCAAATGTAGTGATTGTACACGGTATGGCTCATTAACATACTCGTATACATATATTCTGTAGATACGAGTATCACTATGATTGTTTTGAATTCAGTTAATGGAACAAGATAGTTTCTTTACAATCTAAAAAGGTTACAGTTAAATTCTTAGATAACTGTATATGTTGTGTGATATTTATATTCATCTATAGTATAGGTAGATCGCCTACAAAGTTTTTTTTTTAACTCATAACTTAATATTGTCAGGAATTACGAAACAACGAGTACTTACTTTCTTAAAAAAAAAGACGTGTGGCACTCGGGGACTGCCGCGGTAAAGCTATTGCATAGCATTTTGTATCAACTTATGCAATTATAATTATTTATTTATTTTATTTATGCAGTATTTCTTTTTCTTTGATATTAATTCAAGTTACACTTTTTGAGCGTGGTGACCGATAAGAAAGTAAAGTCAATCCATAATCGGCCCAGAACTTTGGAGAACCGTTTAAAAGTGGTTTTTATAAGCTATGAAGAACGTTAATGTTTAATGTTAATTCTAGCTAGAAGAATCATAAACACGAGTAAAATTATTGATTTATAAATAAATTGCTCACATACCTCAACAACCTTTCAAAAAATTTTGAATTACGATGCCTGCCATCTAGTGGATAAAACCGACAACAAAACACAACTGAGACCACCAACAGAGCAACGCTTGTCTCGATTACGAATCACAACCCACGCCAATGTCACCTCTATTTAGTTAGTTCTACCTGCGATTAATAGATGGCGTTGCGTTGCGCGGTAAATCCACCACAGAGTTTCGTAGTGTCGTACAATACGTCTAATCGCACGCACACAACGCCGTGTCGAAGACTGCCGAACTGAAACGACGTTACGGAATTTCTGGATTCGGTCCCCGCGCTCAAGGCTCGCGATAGAAGCTATGCAATAGCTTAAAAACAAAATAAATAAGTGCTGAACGTCGTATAAGTGTATAACTGCGTAAACAAAGTCAAATACTATTCAAATATAAGCATAATAACAACTTTAAAATAGACGAAAGTGTTGAACCTAAAGTAATTTTAAATAAAAAAAGAGTGACAAACTGTTTTGACAGCGAAAAAATTCCATGTACATGGTATCATGGTATCAACTATTTGGCAAGCTTTAATTAAGTCATTGTAGCCTTGCGGTGCAACAGGGGAACTGAATGTACTCGTAATCGACTGGTCGTGAGTTCAAACCCCGCTATCAACAAACACTTTTTGTGAAGATCATAATTTTATAAACTAATATTTATAAGAATAAAATACGCAGTACACAGAAAAAAGAACTGCCAGAAATTATTAGATTACTAGAGGGTACTGGTGTAGTAAAACCGTCGGAGTGGGGAGCGTGAGGTTTTTTCGTTACGGAATTTCTGGATTCGGTCCCCGCGCTCAAGGCCCGCGATAGAAGCTATGCAATAGCTTAATATCTAAAGGCCAATTAAGGTTAATTAAGATTATTATTACTGTTATTTCAGTACCTGTGTGCCTCTTTCGGATCGGCAAGGGTTTTTTTTTAGTACCTACTAAAATTATCTCAATTTCATGTAAAATTAGCAAACTTCAAGGGGGGTTATAAATTGAGACTTTTTCCTGATACATGACGGCCGCCCATGCCCCATGTATACAGGAACTCTACATCAAAAATAAAAAAAAAATTTTTTTTCTTTTTTTCAATAGTTTACCACATGAATATACTCTTAGCGTGATACTTTACTTACTTTTCCTTTTTTTTTTCGATCGGATAGGTTTTTGGTACATGTTGAATATAGGAAATATTGGAAAAAAAAAGAAAAATGTGGGCCAAACTGAATATATCCAATGGAACCTATTTTTTTTGTATTTAATCCGTTTTTTTTTTGTAGTTGCAAACATTATCCAAATACTACAAATACTAGGAACAGCGTGTGGCCAAGAATACACCCCTGTGGGGATCCCTTATTCGATATTTTTTTCTCCCTTCTTACTGGCAATTTTAAATGTTTATTAGGTACGATCAATCAGTAATCTTTAAAAAAAAATCTGGGCTCTGGACTGTAATTGAGAAATTCCTGATGGAAAAACCCAATAACACTTTGCCCGACCTGGGAAGTGAACCCAGAACTTCATACTCAGCAGTTGTGCTATCGACCACTAGACCAACGAGGCAGCCCACCACCATGCATAGCTCTAATAATATCAAATATAGCTTTAATAATAATTTATTTATTTATTTATTTATATATACTTTATTGTACATTAGATTACACATTACAAAAAAAAAGAAAACTTATACACTATAAAATATACAATGGGCGGCCTTATCGCATACTGCGATCTCTTCCAGGCAACCTTGGCATGGACAGTGAATTTATGGACATAAAATGGGGTTGTCATTGGTGCAAATATAAAAAGTATAACAGTACGATATCCTATAATAGATACACAGATATATAATAGATACATAGATACTCGTACATACATACTAACTAAATAAGCAAATAAAACAAATGAAGACTAGATTATTACAGTAAACAACGAGAACAAAATCACAACAACAAGTAGTAATTGTAACTTTTATTCATTATAAATATCAACTACCGCGTTACTATTTGCTATGGCGTCTTTTATCGATGCAGGTAATTATAGACAAATCCATAATTCCTACGATTAACCCGCTAACTAAGGTTGCTAAGTGATCATCTGAAAATAGCATACATCTTGTTTTGCCTACAATTTTGGCAGTATTACGTTAACAAATTGCTATTTGCCCGGATGTTAATCACAGAATTTTGTTTAAATAGTAAAAACCGAAAGTGAGATATTTCACTGAAGCAGAAAAGAGTTCTTAAAGCTTTGGCTACTTTCAGACACTAGAACCAGAATTGTGCCTCCAACGATACACTAATATGATTCTTCGCTATAAAAATAAAATAAAAATATTTGGTAAAAATTATGTATTTTAATCTCAAGCTAAGGCAGCAAGCAATTATGATTATAAAGTTTATAAAGCTATAGGTTAAAGGAGCAAATATTACTAATGATTCGTGGCAGTTAAACTGTTTATAAATGTTATCTTCCTGAGTTTTGATGGACACAACAATGTTTAATTACCACAAGAATGCACAAAAGGTTTAACGTCAACATCATAAACAGAACCTGATATATTTTCAAAACGTGTAGTAGTAGGATCCTTTTCGCAAACAAATGAATACTTAGCCATCTGATGGTCACAATTAACATCGTCCAAAGTGCCTATTGGCCAAAAAAGGCCACATAGATAGTATCCTTTATAATCCGGCTGACCTTCAGCCCAAGTGTTGAACAAGTCCTCGATTTTCTCACCTTTAAAAAAGTAACGATTGTGTTGATGTTAAAGTTCTAATATTAAAATATCAGTTTAGTCGGTATTAAGTATTATTTTTGTTTTTATAATAGTACTCGTAGTAGCCATTGTTATTTTTGTAGCAAAATAGGTTGAATATAGAATTACCGTGAATAGAAAGCCAGGAATGGTCCTTATTCCAATCTCGAAGTCCAATGTGCGTCGCTTCCCCCCAACTTTCACCTGATGGTGGATCCAATAAACCTTTTAAGATATCGGCCTCTTGTTTGTCGTTGATGATGACCAGGTGACCTCCCTCGGCTGCGCAAATCTTGTATCCTTTCATCCATGTCTGTTTTTTGTGATATTTGTAACAGCTACCCGTGGTATGGTAATAGTGATAATCTGTAAATATGACAATCATTATTTGCTAGGTCTCGTCTAGCTTCTAATATGACAGTTAGCCGTTGTGTAGCTAAATCTATATTATATACATAACGTCAGAACATCTACGAGGATTACCCCATAGCAAAAAAAGGGAACATGGCGATCAAATTTTTTACGCCACTTCAGAAACGTAAACGTCAGTGTGAATGTGGACTACTGGTTTTGCTCTAAAGCATTTACCGTCATCAAAAGTGCCGCATCGATTAAGATTCGTCATATTATCTTTTTTCTTGTAGCATATGTACGGAAGCGACAATGTGCACGAGGAGATGTACGTTTTTCCATTAGGGGACAAAGATAGACAATCTTCAGGTGTTTTGCCATCGCCATAAGTGCCCCAACTAATTGATAAGTCGGCTAGTGGAACTCCTGAAACAGAAATAAGATTTCAGATTCAAGTACTGTTGCAGTGCATTCAGACCATGGCTTATATACTAATCATGAACGAGAAAGGAAATTAGTTTAACTTATTTTAAAAGTTATTGCGCATGCAACTAAAGGTAAAATAGTCTGGTTGAAGAAACATTAAAATATTCAGGCTACAGAATACGAAACTTACGGTTGGTTTTAGTGCTCAAATTCGTTAAACAGGAAAAGTTTTTAACCAGAGCGCAATTTTTTTTTTGATAGATCATTATTTGATCTATACTTTTTTTTACCAAAAAGTGATTAAAATTGCGATTAATAACCTGCTTAAATACCTACATCGGCGAATTGCGCGGGCATATAGCTGATAAGTACTACAACTGTGTTCCGCTTCACTGCACGCGCCGTCGCGCGGCGTGTATCCAATAAACTAGTTTCAAAATAAACATCTTTAGTTAACGATAATTTGATTTTTTTGTACTAAGACGTATAAAAATAAGAAATAGGTGGTTAATAAAACTTGTTTAAGTTTAATTTGTCAAAATTTGCGCACTGGTTAAATTTTTTTCCTGTATAAGGAACTCTTGTGCAAAATTGCATGCTTCTAGACCCAGCGCTTAAGAAGTGCGCTGTCAGTGAATGAATAAATTTAAGAATTCAAGATCGCATACCTTCGATAGACATGAAGTCTCCTTGAGTGACCGCATTAACTCCTAAGAAGATAGGACTGTCCAGTTCTGATTGGCCCATGATGCTGAGCATAGCAGTGGCGAGCTCTGCATTGATAGGAGACGCTAACACAGCACCTGCAAATTAAAAATAAGTTTGGCTCTACATGAGATTCTCAAACACAAATTCAAGGCATTTGTTTCAATTAAACCATTTGACAGGTATTTTTGTCAAAGAGTTATTTAGTAAGATGAAGCCAGTGGCCCGTTCCAAAGTAGTTTCAGATGGAGGAGAACAGGCAAAACACTCCTCGTTACCTTCATAGTGGCAGTTGAAGAACGCTTCCCCCCATTTTGCAGGTACCACGTGCAGTTTGAGCCAACCGTTCACCTCCTTGTAGAAAAGATAGTCGGGTTTACACACCACAACATCTACAAACAAAAAGTGATAGAAAAAAAACTATAACACACAAAATGTAGTGACCTAACAATGTTAAAAAACAAAATAAAATAAAAAAGTCGGCAGGTGTCGTGCCGTTTGGAACAAAGTTCCTTTCGTTGTATATTATATAACAATAATAACAGCCACAAACAATCAAATAAAGTAACAATGTTTGAGAGAAAATCAACGAAATATAAATATATAAAAAAATGACATACACATAATTTGTTATTTCTAAAACACTAACAACCTTGCAGGGCTGTATTCATAGATATAAGAAAGAAGGAGATATGCCCGGAAGCTAAAAATGTATAGAAACCTGATGTCTCCAGTCTGTCCCTTCCACTCGCCACAACTACACATGCAGTTCAGTAAAAGCAATAGATAGGAAGCCGCGCACACACTCGCAATTCATAAATCGTAACTCACTACACAATCAATTATAAACCTTATCGCATCAAACATAACGCGCATTTATCATGCACCGTACAGCTCACTCACACGAAAACATCGGGCTCTATCGTTGTGCTGTGCAAAAGCTATTTATTTTACGTATACGCTAATGATTGACTAAATCGAAAAATTATCGATTCTGCCCTAAATTATTGTATTAAAACATTTGCGGCGGACCTGAAAATAAAATAAATAATAAACGGTATACAAGTAATAATCCATACTAATATTATAAATGTGAATGTAACTCTTGTCTGTCTGTCTGTCTGTATGTTACCTTTTCACGCCTAAACCGCTGTACCGATCGTCATGAAATTTGGCAGAGATATAGCCTGGGTTATGGAGACGGACATAGGCTACTTTTTTACGCGATAACCGACATCTACGCGGGCGGAGCCGCGGGCAAAAGCTAGTATAATATAAATTAACAATATTTTTCTAAAAACAAAATATTATTAAGTAAATGAAAAAAAAAAAACAGTATGAGAAAATAAAGATGTGTAATAAACATTATTTCACAAGGGTCTTCCAACCGGATTAAACCGATGGAAAATTGAAGAATAAACAGACTATAATAGCAATAATTATATTCATTAGACAATCGACATTATTATCGATTGTCTAATGAATTTAATACTACTACTACTATGTTAGTAGATATGCACACGCACATCATTAGCTCGCAGCAAGACACAGCGGCCGTACTACGCGATCCAACCGCGTACACAAAGTATCGTTTTGTGATTTTTACGTTGCGTTGTCCAGTCACTTAGCGTCATACTTACGTAGTGGTTAAGAAGCAATGTATTTATAGCAAAAACAATACAGTCGCTGTTATGTATGAAAACAAAAATAACGTAGTAAAAACAAGGAACATTTTGCGACTTGTTGTTTTTCATGATTTTCAAGACAAATATAGTTAAATACTTGTACTAACTTATGGTAAGGGATTCCATGATGTACAAACATTTATTTTAGGCTTCGGTTTTTAAAAGAAATCACTGAATAACACGGCATTCTTATAATTTTTCACGATTACGGTCGAAAGCGCACTAGTTCGCGGGGTTGCATATTAGAAAATCAAAACTTTCTCGAGCAAATTTCAAAAGAACAATAAACGAAATAACAAAATTGAAATGACCAAATGTTTTATTTAGAAAAAATTTAGAATCCCAATGTATGTGACATCAAATGAACGACTGATCAAAAGTTGCTAGATGTAATTTTAGAATATCAAATCTATAAAAACCCACATGTCTTTTTGTTCATTTGCTCGAAAGCTTAAAATCCCGAAGATCCATAAAATTCTGCGAGTAACTTGGAAGTAGCGTTTGCTTCGTTATTTTAACTGGGTGAAATAGGTTAGGTTAGAACTGTGACCAACCACGCGTGAGCCGAGCGAGCGTAGCGAGCGGTGCCGCGGCAGCGGCCGGCGAACGTTACTTCCAAGTTCGTCCATTCGGGGTTTCATCCTTTCGGGCATTTGGACATCGGTATTTTATGTTTCGATATAACGGCTATCGGCATTTAAAACTTTCGGTATTTTGAATTTCGTTGTTTTGGACGTCGGTATTTCAGTCATAGTTATTATGAAATTTCGGGATTTTAATACGTACCCTTTTCAGTTAATCCATTTGATAATTAATAATTTATCCAGTAATCCATTTTGACCTTTAAACGATTTGGTCAATAGTGTAATAAATAATTTAAACATTGATATTCCAGACTTTGGTCAGCTGAACTTTTGATCAAATGACCATCGTCATTTTAAACTTTGTTGATCTGTACGTTGTTCTTTTGAAATTTGCTCAGGAAAGTTTTGATTTTCTAATATGCAACCGTTCGCGGAGACCGCCATTTGCCTATTTTGCGAGCATTTTGATCATTACGCGCGGACACAGACACGCCCCCTTGCCACTTCTCCTGTTTTTTATATTTCTATAGCTGTATTACTATCATCATATACAACTACTTTTGTTTTATGACTTTTTACAAAACATAATACATTTACCAAAATCAAACCTTCAAGATCTTGTTGTTCTATCTAACACATTTCAATTCTGTATTTTGTTGTACCTACGTACGCGTCCCTTGCACTGTCAATACTGTCACCCCCTTTTTTTTGGGTGGGAAATTATCATATAACTTGTCCCGCTCTGGGCGGAGCGGGAGGGCGTGCCCGACTTTTACTGACTAAAACCCACCCGTGTTCCTTCAGTTGCCTGTGTGCCAGGGCCACGGTATCCCTTTCTGACAAACTCGCAACACTGGCTGGCACCGGTCCTAGCGGACCCCGGCAGTGCGTGCTGACATCTCTTTGAGGCGCGCGTGGAATATAACGCACCGTCGACCCTGGCCTGAGCCTGATCGACATAGGCGGCTGTGTTTAATGTCAAAATAACAGCTTTTTATCAAATGCATATGAAAGTACACTGTACTTATAACAAATAAACAAATTTTAACATTTTTGGTCTGTCTGTCTGTCTGTTTGTTCCGGCTAATCTCCGAAACGGCTGGACCGATTTTGACGGGACTTTTACTGGCAGATAGCTGATGTTATAAGGAGTTACTGTGGCTGTAGAAAAATGCGGACGAAACCGCGGGCAGCAGCTAGTTCGTAAATAAAAACAGTACTGTCAAGTTTTTTTTTAAACGTTGTTTTTCTCTATGAATAAAACAAGGAGAAAAAGTCAAGTCAAAACTAGGAGGCATCAAAGTCAAGAAGACTGGCAGAATTACCACGTTAGCAATGCCAATTTTATGGCCAAAGCACGAACCAGCCGTCGTCGTGCTGCACCGGTCGACGTCATCACGTCAATGCCGGCTGTCGCTGAAAACCAGCGCTGGGGCTTTGTCTCGCATAGGGTCGCAGCATTATGCTGAGCGATGGCCGTTTTGCGTGGATGTGACGCATATTTTCCCCCAATTTGTTTTTTTTTTGCATTTGTGTTCTTTTTTATGCGTCATGTTTACCGCAACTAAGCGTTTTTTCTTTCTTTTCTTTCTTTGAGTCGTCAATCGGTTAAATTTCTTTTGAGGTGTCTAATTTCAAAACCTGCTAAAACGATTTTTCTGGAAATCAAGTTATTGATGAGTTTTAAATTCAATAAAAGTTAATTGCACTCCTTGCTGCACAACACAAGTCGCCATTAGTCCGCCATACATTCGTAAGGTCACTTGGTGCAAAAACAAGCGCCGTGATCGGTCGATTACTTTATAGAGGGATTTGAATTTTACCCATGCCATTTATAGTGGATTTTGTTAATAAGCTTAAGGTTGGAGGCTCAATTTAGTACTGTTAAAGAGGTTACTTATGTTATTATTGTTATAGTTTACTGTTGCATGGAAATCAGTTTGTCACTTAGTATACAACGTGTTTTTGTATCATATCCCTCTAACTCTGGGGTTATATTCTATAAGTAAAAATAATACAAAAAGTCCTAGATTAAATGGTCCAAAAATGCATAGTTTCGAAGATAATTATCATCAATCATATTAATATTTAGGTCGAAAATTCTCACCCGTATGACGAATCGTTACTTTTGCAACGTTGCCAAACTGATGGAACTGTGACCCTCGATGTGTCTAATTTTCATTGATAAACACAAGTCATTTATTTTCATGCAAACCAATCATTAATATTTAAAGCTAAGAAAATGACATTCTGTCATATTTCACGTAAGGGTGTTTTGCATTAATAATCATGACTTGAATTATTTTGTATGAAAAATTAATATTTTTTTACAAATTTCAAAATAATTCATATGCCAGTTCATTCTTTGATATGGTCTCATTCATACCCTAGAGTTATGGAATATAAAAACAACACCTTGTAGAATTGAGAATATTTTCAAAAGAGAGAAAAGGTCGATTTCAAGGAAATATCGTTTTAGCGGGTTTTGACGTTAGAAGCCTCAATTAACAATGCATGCGTAGAGTAATGAAAGCTTGTTATCAACTTACCAGTAACAAACAGTAATGTCACACAAACAGCTAGTGCCTTCCACATTTTCCACGATTGAATGCTCCGTAGAAAAATATGGTAATGATTGGAATAAGTTTATAATTGTATAACTGGTATAATTTTTATCTCTAATTAATAATGGGTCATTTCTTTATTATCTGAGTAGAGGTTACAGTCACAATATATAAATGGACAGTAGAGAAACTACGAAGAAACGTTCGAAACAGTACACTCACACAGACGCGCGCATCTACGAGAGATAAAAGGGCACGTGACAGTGCTTCAGTCGCGGGTACCGTGTCGAGATGAGTGATCGTATTATACTTAATCACTTTCGACGCGGACCGTCCGCGATCTTTAAAAAAATGCCACGAATGTATTGCGCAGTATACGGCTGTTTGAATTCGACTTCTTCAAAACCAGAGCTTTCGTTTTTTAAACTCCCTGCCCTGCTGATCTTGAAAGGTAAGAATGATAATTATATTGTTATAATGAGAAAATTATGGTTCGTGTGTGAAATTTGTGAATTTGTTTGTAAATCCAAGATGGCGGGTGCGAAAATGTTCAAATGTTTCATTATGGGTGTCGTTTCTATGGTTTTCGAGGGTGTTAAAGCCGATAGTGGTGCCGATTCTCTCACAAAATTCTCAAAACTAGACGAAAAATCACAAAAATTTAGTTTATTTCAGTCAAACGACGATTTCCTATTCTGAAATTGACTAAAGTGACACAATTTAACTATATTTTTGTTTGACAGGACTAAGATGGCACTGAGTTTTTTATTTATTGAAAATGGCAATTTTGTTATTCTGAATTTTACGATTTTCACCTAAAATTTAGATTTTCTAACTAAATCTTACTATTTTTTATCGCGATTATAAAAGGTGTGGAATAAAATTACTTGTCATGAACAAAAATTCACACCAACACCTCGACTTCTTGGGCAAAAACAGTACTTTATACATTTTTTTCTTTTATTTTGCTTATATCTCGAAAATGGTGCGTCCTATCGCAAAAATAATGAAAGATCGACCCCCATTATAAAACCGTTAAACCTCAAAAACTCAACATGTAGGTAATATTTTTTTTCCATACAAAAGTGAAAAATTTCATGTAAAACACGTCAAGGATACCCTGCGTTCCTCCGGCTCAAAAAAATTTCGTGGGGTAGGTCAAACAAGTACAACATTGCGAAACCAAAAAAAAAAAGAAAAATACCACGTGGAGTTGCGATAGTTAAATTCGATTTTAGTTGTGTCAAAGATATTTTTAAATTTAGATCATTTTGTTTGCAGAATAGCTTTAAGATTCTCATAGCCATAAGTAAGGAATATAAGTGATAGTTTAGTTAGTTTAGTTTGGTTTAAAAGAGAATCGGCACCAGTAACTTTTAAATGTAAATCCAAGATGGCGGTTGCGAAAATTTTCAAATTGTTCGTCATGGGTGTCGTTTTCATGGTTTTTTAGGTTGCTAAAGCCGATGGTGACGTGACCCATGACAAAAATATGAAAATTTTCGCTGCCATCTTAGATTTATATATTGACCATATAAGAAAGTCGCATGGAGGGCGGTGTCGCATAGCATGTAGAAACGCTTTTTTGCGTGACGATTTCTACCCGTCGACTCCTACCGCAAGCCGCGTTAAAGGAACTTCGTTCCAATAAAACACTTTTCAATTTTACAAACATTGAGTGCCAATCCAATGGAGAGTAGGTAATTATTTCTACAAATAGGCCTAGTTTCTATACTGTCCATATTTATACTGTGTTACAGTTCAGTTGGTACTGATTCGCTAAAACCACTGTAAGAACTTGTACTAACCTACAGCGAAGGTCACGCGAGTAAAAGGTCATCGCGTTTGTTTATATTAGGAATACTAGCTATTCGCCCGCGACTTCGTCCGCGTGACTTCACACAAAAACTTATCCTGTATAAGTTCGCTACGCAAAAGCCAAAACTAATTATCTTTTTGGTTATTAGCTACATTAAATAAGCCATGAAGTTTTTTGACCCGATACAGGATAATGATTCCAATAATGTAGGCAGTTTCTGTCAACCCTATGTCAAACGTAAGGTATGTTTAAACAACATAAGTTACGCGGATGACATGGTGTTGCTGAGCCCGTCTCTTTCTGCGATGCGCAGGCTTTTGAACATTTGTGAGACCTACGCGGAGGCCCATGGGCTCAGATATAACCCAAAGAAGAGTGAATACATGATCTTTAAAGCTGGTACTAAAAGCTACTTAACTGGACCACCTGTCACTCTCTGCGGGCCACATTTGAATAGAGTAGAACGATTCACGTATCTGAGTCACTGGGTCTCTGATGATCTGTCTGACAATGCGGACATCAAGAGGGAGTGAAGGGCGTTGTCTGTCCGGTGCAACATGTTGGCGCGCAGGTTTGCACGTTGTTCTTCACAGGTAAAAATAACCTTGTTCAAGGCATACTGCCAGACTTTTTACACGTGCAGCGCATCGGCGATGTTCGCTGATGCTACTACCGATGACTTCTATGGAATAATCTGGAAAAAGAGTGCATCGCTTCTGCGTCGCTGTAGAGGCAGCTCGAACGGGATCCTGAGCATGTTGTCCGAGCGGTGGGATTCTCCTTTCTTGCGGAGATGGCTGCAGCTGCATGCCAGCGCCTGTACGTATGGCGCATCTTTGACTTTGGTATTAAATTTTCTTGGACATATTGTGATATTTCATTTTTCAATTAAATTTTTGACATTTTGTGACATTTCATTTTTCAATTTAATTTTTGACATTTGTGACATTTTCTTTTGTTATATTGAATAATTTTTTAGTTATTTTTTGTAATTTTTTTAATATTTTACTTATAATTCTAAATTCATTTTCAATTTCTGTAATTATTTTGTATGTCTATTAATTTGTAAGTAAATAGTCCGTAACATTTATAGTGCAAGCATGGCAATTTGTAAAATTCCTTTTAATTTTTTATTTTTTATATGGGTTAAAGACCTGAAATAAATGAATTTTAATTAAATTTAATTTTTTTAATGAAAATTGCTAATACGTGATAAAAATAATTATCAGTGAGCAAGATAGAAGTAAGACATATTCACCGAACGTGAGATAAGACACAGCACACACAACTAATAGTATCGCAGCATCAGATTTTGGCATATAATTATATAATGAACACCTGCATTTAACCCATGTATCACAAATTAACGATTTGATTTGATTAGGTCCTCGGAAAAAAAAACCTTGAATTGAAAAGTACTCTGTCCAGTCTGTATGCATTATCTACTCTATTTAAATTATGTTTTCCCTAATCTACGGGTAAAACCGAAATGATAAATAGTGTCATAATCATAATACAAACAAAATTAACCTTCTGTGACCCGACCGAAGATAATGCAGGTCATACTCGTAATAATGTAAGAATTACATACAATGATAAATCTACGGATTTGCGTCAAAATCTTGAAATTAAAACAGAAGGATTGATTGTGTGAATACAGTGCATTTAATCTGCATACAATAACGGGCGAACCCTTCGCAAATAACCGGTCACAAATCTAAGCTCCGGGCGGCGACGATAACGAACTTTTAATGATTTTATACTGAAAATCACGTCTAAACGAGTAGTGTTGATGATTTCAAAAAAATATATGTTAAATTAAAGCATTTTCTTAATAACTTAATATGTGAATATTTTAGATTAAGTTTATATTACATAGTGAAATTAATTTGTAAAGTTATGTCTAACGCGGATAAAAAACTGCGAACCACGCAAAATCTACCAAGCGCATTTTTCTGAAACCTTCACCTTTTTAAAGATAATTTAACTATTGATCTTTTAGTATACGTGTTTTATTAAAATACCTTTTATTTCATGTGTATAAATTAATAATCGGCACCTTTTTGGTGCCGGTCGTAAAGAATAGCACTACTCCAGTTCCTATCGTGGGTCTCGTAAAAGGCGACTAAGGGACTTACTAGAGAATGGGCAGCAGCGTTCTCTATGCATTTTTAACAACATACTGCGATCACCATCCCGCCTGGCAAGCGTGGCGATTATGTCAAACCCCCCCAATTGGGGGAGGCTTATTTCCAGCAGTGGACGTCTTTCGGCTGAAATGATGATGATGATGATGATGAAATTAATAATGCGTCTTATTTGGGACATCACTCCTGGATGGGTGAGTCCTATTACCGCCTTGACGTACGACGCGTTGCGTGAGCTCAGTACAGAACACACAAGTTAACCACTCAAGGTCACTGGAATATAACTGGGCCTTAAGGAATTCCTCATGAAAAAATATTTATATTCATTTATTCATTGTTACTTAAAAAGCGCATTGACACTTCGCCTGATCTAAGAATCAAATCGAGCTTGAGACAGTCGCGCTTGCAATCACAAAACCAACAAAGTAGGAAGGCAAATGGAAAATTAAATTAAAATATGGATTGGATATAGTGACGTCCATCCAGCAGCGGTTATAGGTACTTATAGAAAACCTAAAACAATTATCAATTAGAAAGTGGTAGGTATAAACGAATATTTGAACCCTATCAAAGTTTCATAACAATTGATTTATTAAACATTGATTTATAAGACTATCTGACCCGATAGCCGTTGTCCTGTCCAAATTTCAATAATTCATACAAAAATCCCATAGAAAACACAATTTTCTGTTTTCCCGAATTTTTCAATTTTCCGGGTAACTTTTCAAATTCTTTCCCTTAAAACCTTATTCGGAATATTGTCCCAATGATATGGTCCTAACAAAATGTAAAAAAAAAAAAAAAACTGAAATTTTATCAAAAGTCGAGCCGTGTGCGCTTACCAACGACGGCGAGCATTTCATTTTCATTTATATAGATAGTTACAAAAAAGTCTTGTGAGAGATTAGTATCTACTTAAAGAGTTAATAATGATAATAATTAATACAATCATATAATCTAGGTATTCCCCATACTTAAAGTATATATATAAGTTAATTCGATTATTAAAACCAATCATTTACTATTTGCGTTTTGATTATCGAAGGTCCAACATTGGATTATGAAAATGTTAAAATCAGTTATTTATTTATTTCTGTTGTTTACTAGTAAGTACTCTTTTTATTTATTTCACGTCATCCACACTACTCCATAATCGTCATCCTGCCCTTATTTCAATTCATTTGTGGTGGACTCAAAAAATAAAAAAATAAACCTAATTCACAATGGATTTATTTCAAATAAACCAATTACAGCCACTTTTGAATTGTCAAGGGGTCGGCCAGTTAGAAAGATGAAGCTAGTTGCCCATTCCAAAGCGTAGTCGGTACCTATTTATGGAGAAGAACGAGCAAGAAAATCCACGGACACTCTTTTAAATATAATCAAAATATTGGTTACATTGTTCATGTTGATATTAGATATGTGAGAATAATGTAGAAAGACACTTTAAAAGAGTCTGTAATAAAAAGATAAATTAAACTAAGCTAAAAGATGACCAGGGGTCTTAGTCCCGAAAACGATTCGAGTTTGTTTTTGATTCCGATTCGAACTCACTTCTGGGGCCTTACTCCCGACAGCATCGAGTTCTGAATCAATCGAATTGGGTTCGAATTAAATGCCGATCCATACTCTTGAAACCAACACTAGCGCACGACCCTGCGGTGGTTCGAAGCGAAATTAACTTCGGTCAGTTTTAAGTTTTAAATCGAGTTCGGATCAGAAACGAAATCGAATCGGAATCAAAATCAAACTCGAATCGTTTTCGGGAGTAAGGTCCCAGTCCCTACTGACGGTGCGGCGCCCGGTCTCCAAAATGACGCACGGATCAGCACAGTTTAACTCAACCATTTTGAAGTGGACTTAAGGCGACGATATCCGACTTTTAATGATTTTATACTGAAGATCACGTCTAAACGAGTAGTGTTAATGATGTGGTAAAAAATATGTGTTAAATTAGAGCATTTTTTGAATAACATAATGTATGAATATTTTAGATTATGTTTATATTGCATAGCGAAATTAAACTGTAAAATGATGTCTAATGCGGATAAAAACTGAGAATCACCCAAAATTTATCAAGCATATTTTTCTGAAACTTTCACCTTTTTAAGGATAATTTGATTATTGATCTTTTAGTATACGTGTTTCCTTAAAATAACTTTTGTTTTATGTGTAATAAATTAATAATGCGTCTTATTTGGGACAGCGCTCATGGATGGGCGGGTCCTATTACTGGCTGGACGTACAACGCGTTGCGTGAGCTCAATACAGAACACGCAAGCTATCCACTCAAGGTCACTGGCATATATCTGCGTCTTAATGATCCAACACACATGCCACCACCAGCGAGAAATTTGAGTGAGCCTGACATAGTCTCAGCTGCCAGGGAAAATTCAAGTCAATGAAATACGTACCCAGTAAATGGTAGCTCACATATGCCATGCAATTATACAATACTGCACAGCATGTCTTCTTCTTCCAAACACATCTGTTGACGTCATTACAGTAGTCACTTACTATCTAGCCATATTATCTATTATTACAATATTATTTTATATATTATATCGCTTCTTTGGTTTACTTACCCATTTATACAAATGTACGTATAAAGCTTCTTTTTTTTTTGAAGATGTTGTGGTGTGCGAACCTGACTACCATTTCGAGGGGGATGGTTGGTTCAAACTGCACGTGGTCCCTGCGACATGGCAGCAAGCCTTCCTCAACTGCCACTATGAAAGTAATAAGGATATTCATAATAATAAGTCAGTAAGAGTCTGACACTCCCTTCCGCTCCACCCAGAGCGGGAGGGGTCATGTGATGATTTCCATCATCAAAAAAAAAAAAAAGTGTTTTTGAACGGTTATTATACTTCCCATAGGATAAAGAACCTTTTTTCGGTAACGTTAAAACGCATTATATTCTTTCATTTTCCCTTTCTCTCGTTATTTTATGGTGTCCTGCACGGTCAAGATAAGATTATTAATTTGAAACCAAGGAGGGGATTGAAACTTTTAAATCTTCGTTTATTTTTAATTAAGCACCGTAGGCCGAAATTTGTGTTTTTAATCACTGTTGAATGGGAAGATTTTTGATATAGTGATTAATTTGTCATAGAGGCTTTGGATTGTCATTTTTTGCTGTCTCCTATTTTGATTTTGCAAGCTATATTATATCTATACGAGTACATATAAATAAATAAAATTGAAGTGTCATGTTGAAATTATGTGGATAGCAGTGAGTCTAACTCCTCCTTACACTGTGATATATAAAAGCGGGGTATAAGTTTATATCAGAACTTATAAGCCTTCAAAAATACATTCATTTTAATATTTAAAATATTTAGTTAGGCATGATATTTATTCAATATAACATCGCGCAAAAACTTACCAGACTCATGTACCGAATGGTGATCGTACCTTGTACGATACACGGGTTGAAAGTATCGGCACTTACTAAAGCCAACAGGTCAAGACTAAGAAGATATGAGGGAGTTATCATGAGAGACTTGATTATCCATGCTAGGAATAAACCAAGACAAAAGAAAATGCATGAAATATTAGACGAAATAAGGGTAACAAAACGCATCAAGAGCCACAGGATGTGCTATCTCGCACACGTTCACAGGCGCCGTGAACCACATTTGTTACACGCAGCAATGCAGTACAAGGCTAAATCAAAGAAAGTAGGCCGGTATTTATACATGGAATGATAACCTAAAACAGGACATGACTTACTTCAACAAGGAAATCAACTTTTGGATGGACACGGCTGAAGACAGAGATAAGATCAAGAAAGCTGCTAGCTATATTTACAAGAACCATGAACCGGATAGTAGCTAGACCGCAGACGAGGAAATTGGAAACAGTAAAAGAGTCGAGGAAGCAGCTGGACCTGATCGGAGGCAACTTGCCGGTGACGTGAAAAGATCTCGTAAATAAATATCACCCGTCTCTCCACTATTCCTTTGCCTACTCAAGGATGCATATCCGGTACGGCTCTAATAATCCTTCCATATCCTATGGGCACACCTTCCCTATCATTATCGTGCCCCCCGGTCTATTCCTTGATATGATATGGTCACTGTAGCCCCATTAAACATGAGGCTCCTCTTTTTGGGTTCATTTGAGTAATCGAGTTTGGTTAAACCACGCTGGGGTCGGGGTTGGTGCATTTCATTCATTCGTTCATTCAACATCGCGTAAAAACTTTCCCAGATGTATTAAAATCTCTACCAAAATATAAGTAATTTTCAATCACATTTTGATAGTAATACGTTTTTTATCGCCCCTCGCACGCGCGCTATTTATTGGCGGCCATGACACTTGACTTGACACCCCATGGGAGCATGGGAACTCGCTATTGATAACATAAGCCCTCTAATACGAGGTGCCAATGATAATAATATTTATTAATATGAATTGGGGCGACAAGTCCCAATCGTGAAACATATTTTGTGTTTTTGCTCACTTTTTGATAAGATCTTTAGTTTGTTCAAAAATTGACTCAAGTTAAAATAGTATTTCTTTAAATAAAAATAAAACTATATGATGAAGGATTCGATTGTTGGCTCATTAAACACATCAAACCGAAACTTAGTAGTTACGGTACATACAAATCGTAGAAACGAGTACGTGGGGATCACTTGTTGGTTCATTTATTGTGCAAAAATAATATGTCTGAAATAAAGATAAATTATGAATTATCATTACTGCCAGTTTTTTTTTATCCACCACGATCTCACCTGATGGTAATTGATGATAAGGCCGAAGATGGAAGCGAACTTCGCCCGGAATCCTCAACCACAGAGGAACCGGCAAAACAACAATGCTGTTAACATTGTTGTTATGGTGACAGACTTAGATAAGATGGTGGTAGTTAGTCAGGCGGACTTTAAAAAACCTATCACCAACCAAACCGAGCAGAAAATAAAGTTATCGTCTCCACTTGGTATAACCTAATAGTAGAGCGTTGAGCAAACTGCTTACGTATACTTACCTATACTACAAATACGTCGATTGCGTTTGCTTAGTTCTAAATGATTTAAGACGTAAAAAGAAAACAAGAAGATACATCAAAAGCAATGTCCAAAGTGATATCCGGAGTAACGGTGACCTCCGAATCCGACTCGGAGGACCAAATTGTTCTTCTAGTCTAGGGGATACTTGCGAAGCTATAGGAATAATTCTGTGATCGTATACCAAACGTAGTACTCTTCTAGCTTCGTTAGCTTTGCAACTGCCTTCATAAATAATACGCCCTTTAAACAATCTAATGTTTCCTCTTTCATCAAATGTGTTAAGTGGCGTCCTCTACAATTTTGAGGTACTACGTAACAAGTAGCGACATCTAGCAATATAATGGTAAAAGACGCACACGAATACGGCGTTAAGTATTTAAAACAGAAGCTAGTTGTAAAAGCCCTGGACAGAGGGCGCTGCCTTAAATTACCTACCATTATGGTAAACCAACATAAAATTCGTTTATAAGATGGGTGCGAGTAAAACATTAAAAAAGTTTTGTTTAGATGCATATTTTATGAGCTCTGCATAATGCATTACATAAAGGATCTCAGATTGGGGTGGGTGACAAAAGGTCTGTTTTAAAAAAATTATCTTATGCATTTAGTAAGCAAAAAAGTTAAAATAAGGTAATTAAGTTAATAAAACCACAGTGTATTTAAAAATCAAACTAATAATGACTTTATTTAGGCGTATTTTCCAGCGTTACATAAAACATACTAGAAGTTTTTAGTTCATAATATTCGATTTGACTTAACTTACTACGATAGAGGAAAAGTTAGAGCCGTTTACACTTTAATTAGTAGCAATACATTGCGTATTATGTATGAACAAATTGCGAATAGTTCTATTTGTGACCGCCATTGTACTTTAAATCCCTGTACTAGTTGAAGTGTAAACAGTTCTTTAAACATAATTTAAATAGTTTATTGTCAAACATGGCTAGAGTAATCATTCAAATATATTTTTTCTTTGTCACTAATCATTGTACCGAAAATTTCCGCAATATCTCAATGGCGCTAGTTTGGGTAAAGATTGAAGATTTGTGTATATATATAATTACTTCAGAAATGTAATAAAATATAATAAAGATATAAATATATATTTTTGCTTCTAGATATCGCAAATACGATCCCATGAACTCCTATTTTGTACTAGTATAATCATAATTTCATAACGGTCGTATTTTTTACTATAATTGTCGCACTTTAACATAGCAATAGCGGTCATTGACCCACCCACATAGCATTTTTCTATGTCAAAAACTGACATATAGTCCGTTAACGTCCTGAATCAATATCAATCGTGATCAAAAACATGTTCCAATAACGAAAAACCATACACAGTTAATTGTTTGGGTTGTTACGGAGAGATATTAGGGAACGGGCAATGACCACTATTGCCATGCCTAAATGCTACAACTATAGCCCCCAAATATTTGTCAAAGTACTCGTTTCATTTCAAATACGTTCATGTATTTAGATACTGCTAAAACTACTTCACAGTTAGTACCTTTTTGTTATGTACGATGTAATAGGAGTAATTTACATAATAATAATTATTCATCTAATCCACTGTTACTCCTTCCATCTTTAAAATAATAATGAATAACTTAAACTAGCGCCATCTACCTTCAATCCTTATAATTATTATTGTCAATTTCAAACCTTATTGTCGTCTTGGAAGTTCGTTGCTTAGATTACGGAGAAAGTTATAAATTATAATAATTTATGGTAAAATTGTTATTGTTTATAGTTATTTTGTACAATCTAAAGTCTTTTATGGAGACACTAAGCTAGTTAAAGCCTTTCTATCTTATTCTACGAGGTGGTGTTGTGAGCCAAAATATACTTTATACTGTAGGTATGATGTTTATATTTCTTGGCATTTTTCTGCGGGAAAATATGATTACTTTAGTATCTAGATCAAATTAAATTAATTTATTTTTGTTTGTTTTCCGTAACAAAATTATTTTTATATTTAAACTGATAATAATTATTCATTTTGAGATGTAGTTTTAATAATAGTAATTTTAAGGGGCTCTTCTTAAGGCGACTGCGTGCAGCGGCTCGATATGCCGCTGCGGTTTTAATTCTGAACGCAGCGTCACAACTTCGCCGGCAGCGGTACATCTCTTCTTCAGTTTCGCGAGAGTAATTTTTATAACAAAAAAAAAAAAAAAAAAAAAACGTCTTTCCGCTCGGTTAGTGACAACCAGTGACGGCACTACTGGGCCTCAAGTCTGCTATTACAATAGTGTCAGAATGGTCTCTTCATTGTGAGTTTTTGACAGATTTGCCATACAAACACTGTCAAATACTCACAATGGCGAGACCATTCTGACACTATTGTAATAGCAGACTTGAGGCCCTGGTTTGCGGTCTGCGGTCGATCGTCGGCTGCAGCATCAAGCGGCAACGTCGCATTCTACGGAAGCGTTTTAGAGTCACATAGAAACCAGTCGTGCTGCTGCGGTCTGTCGCCTTCGGAAGAGCACCTATAATTTTTAATTTTAAGGCCAAATTTATCTCGTTGTCTTTAAAAATAAAATGTATAAACAGAATTCAGTATACACAATTAGTTGACTCCCCCTTGCATAAATGGTTGAGATTTTTTTACTAACAAATCGTACGATTTAATGTTTTTTTCTAGTTTTGGGTACATTTCGTATAGGTATTTAAATTAAATTAAGAATTATAAAATTCTATCGATCCGTATTCAAAAATATCTCAAGCATTTATGCAAGGGGGGGTCAGCTAATTGT
>CANNUW010000007.1:0-30495 GCA_947523025.1 Dryobota labecula | reverse complement strand
AACCGAAAACCAAAAATTCTCTCTCTAACGTCTGCTCCAAAACAGCACAAGCTCCATTAAAATGACCAGTATTTTAAGCTTTTGTAT
Organism: Dryobota labecula; assembly: GCA_947523025.1. Classification (NCBI taxonomy): domain Eukaryota; kingdom Metazoa; phylum Arthropoda; class Insecta; order Lepidoptera; family Noctuidae; genus Dryobota; species Dryobota labecula. Next base: position 30,408 of record CANNUW010000007.1, on the reverse strand, counting down.
CGCAGCACATTATTTGAACTTTATTATTAAGGTTCCAGTCAAAGAGAGCAGATGAGACGGCTTTAGCTTGATGTTATCCAGAAGAACTCTCTAGTTTTGGCACTGCAAGAAGCTGTTCTCTTCATAGTGAGTTTTTGACAGATTTGCCATACAAACACTGTCAAATACTCACAATGGCGAGACCATTCTGACACTATTGTAATAGCAGACTTGAGGCCCTGACGTAGTCACAGTCCATTGGGATGGAAAACTATTACCTGGATTGGATGTACGAAGTTCAAAAGAAGAACGTTTGCCCCATTATTGCTTCATTTGACGATAGAGATCAGCTTCTTGCAGTGCCAAAACTAGAGAGTTCTTCTGGATAACATCAAGCTAAAGCCGTCTCATCTGCTCTCTTTGACTGGAACCTTAATAATAAAGTTCAAATAATGTGCTGCGATACAAAAGCTTAAAATACTGGTCATTTTAATGGAGCTTGTGCTGTTTTGGAGCAGACGTTAGAGAGAGAATTTTTGGTTTTCGGTTGTCATCATCATGTTTATAAATTCGTCCTAAAAACAGTCTAATGCATTCCTAACTCAAAACCTTACTTAACACGGCAGAAGAAGAGCAAAAACAATGCTTTTTGCGCTGTGCCCAGGAACATAGAAATTTGTATCTGGACTGTTAAAAAACTACACTAAAGAGAAGTTACCCTGGCTGATTGTTATAATTTTATGTTTTGAAATAAAGATTAATGTTTACCTTATTTTATTTTACCTCATACTCACCAAATTTGTTGCATTTATATTAGTTTTATAGCAGATCGGAATAATAGGACAAAACAAGATTTTAAATAAACTTTGAAACTCAGTCGGCACGGGTTGCGATCATGCTAGAAAGCTGAAATTTCATATTTGAGTATATTTTAGCATTTATAAAAAAAATTGAGGCTATGCGAATCGAAAAAAAAAAATGTCATATAAGGGACACCCTAATGAGTATACACGTTAATGACGCCGAAAAAGTAGTAAAATATATTTGTTTTAATCAATTATTTAGGGTACCTCCCCTACATGTAAAGTGGGGATGATAATTTTTTTTTCGTCCTTCCCGTAGTGTGGGATATCGTGGGATAGGTCTTCCCAAACCCCTAATATTTTTGAAAGACCTATCCCACGATATCCCACACTACGGGAAGGACGAAAAAACAATTATCATCCCCACTTTACATGTAGGGGAGGTACCCTAAATAATTGATTAAAACAAATATATTTTACTACTTTTTCGGCGTCATTAACGTGTATACTCATTAGGGTGTCCCTTATATGACATTTTTTTTTTTTCGATTCGCATAGCCTCAAATTTTTTTATAAATGCTAAAATATACTCAAATATGAAATTTCAGCTTTCTAGCATGATCGCAACCCGTGCCGACTGAGTTTCAAAGTTTATTTAAAATCTTGTTTTGTCCTATTATTCCGATCTGCTATAAAACTAATATAAATGCAACAAATTTGGTGAGTATGAGGTAAAATAAAATAAGGTAAACATTAATCTTTATTTCAAAACATAAAATTATAACAATCAGCCAGGGTAACTTCTCTTTAGTGTAGTTTTTTAACAGTCCAGATACAAATTTCTATGTTCCTGGGCACAGCGCAAAAAGCATTGTTTTTGCTCTTCTTCTGCCGTGTTAAGTAAGGTTTTGAGTTAGGAATGCATTAGACTGTTTTTAGGACGAATTTATAAACATGATGACGACAACCGAAAACCAAAAATTCTCTCTCTAACGTCTGCTCCAAAACAGCACAAGCTCCATTAAAATGACCAGTATTTTAAGCTTTTGTATCGCAGCACATTATTTGAACTTTATTATTAAGGTTCCAGTCAAAGAGAGCAGATGAGACGGCTTTAGCTTGATGTTATCCAGAAGAACTCTCTAGTTTTGGCACTGCAAGAAGCTGTTCTCTTCATAGTGAGTTTTTGACAGATTTGCCATACAAACACTGTCAAATACTACTATAAGACCGTTTTTTTTTTTGATTAAGTAAACCGTTCGTGACTTATCAAGCTTTAAAGTACCAATTTTCGTTAGAGTCAAGTGTCCCCCCTCTACCAACTGAACGGTTGTAGTTAGAAATTCAAATGTCACGGCAGTAGTACCTATATATAACGAAGTTAAAAGGAAAACTATCACAGCTAAGTAGACTTTACAATTTACCGAGTAATTGGCGACCAACTTACATTTACAGTTGAAAAAAATGTTCTCCCATACATTCTGTATAGGAAAACATGTTTTTCAACTACATGATAAGTTTGTTCTTGGGATAAATTCATCCCAACTACGGAACCCTTCATTGTGCGTGGTCCGACACGCACTTGGCCGTTTTTAGGGTTCCGTACCTCAAAAGGAAAAAACGGAACCCTTATAGGATCACTCGTGTGTCTGTCTGTCTGTCTGTCTGACTTACAGTCTGACATAGAGGCACTTGAGGGTCAGCTTAGTTCCCTTTACATTAAATATGTGAGTTCTCAGAACCAAATTAAAGAACATATTCTTGCTGCTAATGAGTTAGTTATGTGTCAGTGTACTTGTCAGGTTTCAATCCCTGATTCTGTCCAGCCTGAGGCAACGGAGGACCCGTCCCAGACTGTGAGTTTTTCTCAAGACTGTATCCTCAACCAAGATATATCTGATATAGTACAAGATCTATCTCATGTGGTACGGCCTGAGATTGTTAGTTGTCCATCTTCCAGTAGTCAGGACCTTTATCATTCAGTTATGTTCTCAGATAGTATAGGAAGAGGTTTAGGAAAGTTACTTAACAACAATCTGAGTCATTCTTCTCAAAACTGTTGTATGCCTCAGACTTCTTACAATCAAATAATGTCTTCAATAACTAGGAAAGAATATGATCCTAAGGCGATTATTACTGTATTTATAGGTAATAGTTTTAACGTTAAAAAAGATGATATCACTGATAGTGTTACCAAACTATTAAAGTTGAATTGTAATAAAATAATTCTGTGTGCTTTTCCCTACTTTGAGCACTTGTCAAACAGGCAAAACAAGTACATTCACATGTTAAATAATTACATGCATTTTTTAGTTAGTCACCATAGTGACAAGTTTATATTTTTTGACACCAACATTTTTGTTGATAAGCTAAGGTCGACTAGGGATACTGTGTATCTGCCCATTAGTTTTAGACGTCAAATAGCTAGGCTATTAGCTTTTAATATTAACCCAGACATAATTAGTATGTCGAAGTCATGTACAATTAGCACCACAGTTAGTAATAGTACTAATAATATGGTGGTTAGCTCAAATAATTTAAACTAGTTTGTAAGACAACAGAAGATACCACTGACAGTATAGTTACACTTAAGAGCAAAAAGGTATTTTCTAGCACTAGTATAGTTAACTGTAGAAAAGGGGCTAAGCAGAAAACCTTGAAATTATTTCACCAAATCAAGGTTTTTCTTCCAAACAATTGGAAATTGAATTGTTTTTAGAAAAAACAATGTTTGACATTATCTGTTTAACTGAGCATTGGTTAAAAGAACATGAAATGTTAATTAACTATGAGAATTATAGTGTGGCCAGTTGTTTTAACCGAAAATCAATGCTGCGTGGTGGTTCACTAATTTTAATAAAAAATTGTATTAAATCAAAAACTCGTAAAGACATAGGTGAACTGTCGGTTGAACATAGCATTGAGTTGTCTTGTGTTGAGCTAGATAAGCATGTTATAGTGTGCGTTTATAGACCCCCAAATTATCAAAACTACTCTATATTTGAGTCTGTTATGGAAGATGTTTTGGCAAAACTTGCAACTGGTAATAAATCAGTAATTATCTGTGGTGATTTTAACATTAATATTTTAGAAAATAATTCAAATACCAGTAGATTATTAAATTTGTTTAAATCATTTAATTTGTCAAATGTGTTTGTAGAACCAACCAGAATAACCACGACTACTGCTACATGTATTGATAATGTTTTTTGTTGCTGCACCTATTTAGATAAAGCCATAGTTAATTATCTCCCTTCTGATCACAGCGGTCAAACCGTAACCTTTGAGTCCAACATACCAATACAAAAAGTGCAGATACAGTTCAGACCATTAACAACAGTTAATTTAAATAAATTTAATAGCACTTTAATTTATAAGTTAAATGATCAGGACCTTACAATGAACAATGTTAATATTTTGTATAAAGAATTCTTTTCAGTAGTCCAAACCGAGTTCAATAATTATTTTAAAAAGAACACTAAAACTATCAGCCCTAGGTTTTTATTTAGTGACTGGGCAACTAAAGGACTCAGGAAAAGTAGGGAAAGACTTTTCGAGTTGTATGGCCTTAAGCCTTATATTAACACAGAAACTTTTAATAAGTATGTTGCTACTTACTCTAGAATTTTTAAGAACACTTGTAAGGCAGCTAAAGCCTTATTCATCAGTAACAAGGTTAAATCAGCAGACGATAAAATAAAGACGGTTTGGAAAATTATCAATAATGAAACAAATAGGAACAAAAAGCATAATTCTGATTATACACTGGAGACGTCGTGTGGTCTTGTTTGCGATAACAAAGTAGTTGCGCAAGAATTTGTAAATTTCTTTACCAGTATCCCACTCAAAACGACTGAAACCTTAAATTCCTCACCCTCGCTCTCTTTTGATTTAGTAAAGGCGAACGTTTCAGCCTGCCCGATTGAATTTAACTTTAAGCATATTAACCCCATAATAGTAATAAAAGCTTTTAAGCAAATCAAGATCAAATTAACCGAAGATCTTTGGGGAATGTCTGTTAAAGTCTGTACCTCTATAATTGAGACTATAGCCCCTTACTTAGCCTTAATATTTAACTTGTGTGTAGATCAAGGAGTCTTCCCGGATTTAATGAAATACAGTAAGGTAATACCTCTTTTCAAATCCGGGGACAGTAATGACACCAATAATTATAGACCCGTATCCGTGTTGCCGGTTTTCAGTAAGGTGTTTGAAAAGGTAATGCTTAATCAAATGCTCAATCATTTTAACACGAATAAAATCCTTCACGAACAACAGTATGGTTTCACCAAAGGACGTTGCACGACCGACGCCGGTGTAACATTATTAAGACACATTTTTAACGCGTGGGAAGAGGCCCAAGACGCCATAGGAATCTTTTGTGACCTCTCCAAGGCATTTGATTGCGTCGATCACGAAACCTTACTTTTGAAACTTGAGCATTACGGACTTGGAAAACTTGCACTTAGTTTAGTAAAATCTTATTTAAATGATAGACAACAGCAAGTTCAAATAAATGGTATCAATTCACTCGGTTTAAAAGTAAAAATGGGTGTTCCACAAGGCTCGATATTGGGTCCTTTCCTTTTTTTAGTGTATATAAATGATCTACTCCATTTATTAAAAAATCAACCACAAATGGTGTTATTTGCTGACGATACTTCCTTAATTTTTAAGGTAGATAGACGTGCTACAAATTTTGACGACGTAAATAACGCTCTATTGCAGGTCCAAAATTGGTTTACTGCTAATAATTTAGTATTAAATGGGAAAAAAACGAAGTGCATAAAATTTTCTTTACAAAATGTCAAAAGTAGTGATTGTGAGATAGTATTGAATCAAGAGAAACTAGAATTCGTCGATAAAACTATTTTCCTGGGGATCACGCTGGATTCAAGACTACAATGGGGTCCTCATTTAACATCTCTTGCAGGACGGCTAAGTTCAGCAGCATATGCTGTCAGAAAAATCCGTCAATTTACTGATGTAGATACCGCGAGGCTAGTCTATTTCAGTTACTTCCATAGTATAATGTCTTACGGTATTTTACTTTGGGGACGGGCTGCAGACATCGAGTCTATTTTTATTCTGCAGAAAAGAGCCATCAGAGCCATATATAATCTCCGCAGGCGCGATTCTCTAAGGGAACTGTTTAAGGATATTAACATCATGACGGTACCTTGTCAATATATCTACGAAAACATCATGTACGTAAGGAAAAATTTACATCTTTTTAGAAAAAGAGGTGAAAGACATAATTATAGTACTAGAAATAGGGACCTATTAGCTCAACCAGGTTTCAGACTGGCTAAAGTAGACTCATCTTTCATGGGGTACTGTTTAAAATGTTACAATAAAATTCCTCCCCACATACTTCAACTGAATGAGACTAAATTTAAATCTTGTATAAAACGCACACTATGCAGGCAGGCATATTATAAGTTGGGGGATTACATCGCTGATAAAAATGCTTGGCTGAATGCTGGTCCTGCTCCACAACCTCAGCTAGTTAATTAACATTTGACAATCATGTTGGAGCTGCTGAAGATTGTAAACTATTTTTGCATTGTATAAACTCAATGTCCTTGAATTATATAATTGCATAGCACAGGTGTGAGTACTATGTACTATAGAGCTACCATTTACCGGGTAATATGTCTTTTATTGACTTGAATGTGCCCTGGCGGCTGAGAGTATGTCATGCTCACTCAAATGTCTCGCTGGTGGTGGCGTGTGTGTTGGATCATTAAGTTCCCTTCAAAATGGTTGAGCTAAATGGTGCTGATCCATGCGTCATGTTCGTGAACGGGCGCCGTCAGTTGGGACTGGTCATCTCTTAGCTGCCACGGCTTATTTTAATTTTTGAATTGTTTCTATTACGGACGCTTCTAACGTGCACGTCTTTCTACATTGTTCTCACATGTATAACTTCAACATGAATGATGTAACCCATATTTTGTAACAATATTTTGTTTTAAAAGAGTGTCCATGGAGTTTCTTGTCCGTTCTTCTCCATAGGAACCTACTACGCTTTGGAATGGGCAACTAGCTTCATCTTTCTGACTGACCGACCCCTTGACAATTCAAAAGTGCCTGTAATTGGTTTATTTGAAATAAATGCTTTGAGTTTGAGTTTGTCTGTGTCTGTCCCTCTGTCACAGCTAATTTGCTCCGAATGCAATGGACCGATCAAGTTGAAATTTGGTATACATATCAATTTGAGGCGTATCGGAAACTTTTAACTCGCGCGCGTCGTTTGGCGCCAAGATGAGCCGTTGATGTTTTTGGCGGGATTTGTAGTGAAAGCCACAGCAAAACCCAACAGCGGGCAAACAAGAAAAAAAAAAAAAGTTTTGCAAACTGTACTTTGTGACATATCAAATGAAAGGGCTTACTATGAGGGTCTCAAATACATTTTTTTTTATAATTATTTTTTTTTAAGTTTTAAGTGAAAATAGACGGAAATTGACCATCCCCCCCCCCCGCCCTTATCTCCGACACTACTGAACTTAAAATTTTGAAAAAAAATACAGAAAATACCTAGTTCTATACTTATAGATTACAGGAAAATCTATAAGAAGTCTATGGTCTTAAGATAACATGGTAAATCTCTCGATATTGTGCGTACAAACTTACATTAGCAGTTGGAATGTATGGGAGATTATGTTTACCAACTACAATGTTAAGTTTGTTCTTAGGATAAATTCTTTCCAAGTACGGAACCCTTCATTGTGCGTGGTCCGACACGCACTTGGCCGGTTTTTGTTTTCTACTATAATATTATAAATGAGGGGTATAAAAGCAAAACTGCTTCAGTCCAAAATGGCAATTTTTTAAACTGGTATTACCAAATTGTAGTCCTTGAAAGCTGCAACATTATGCCGTAAAAGATAAAGTGCAAATCCACCTCAGTCAACGGTAAATGCACTTTGAAAGTAGCGTTCAAGTGCAAAAACGCTTAGATCCTAAATTTGTTAGAAGCAAATCCGCCACTGTCACAATCGACCAATCAGAGGCCGCCATTTCAAATTTTCTAAGATGGCGAATCAGTTATTTGTCGTAGTAAGTAAACTAGAAATAGCGTCTGCTTTTTTCGAGATTACCATTGTAATGGAAGAAAATATTACACCAGCTCGTACAGGACGAGCTAGAAAACGTGCTAGAAATGTAGATCAGTGGCGGCGAGTGCGAGAAAAGGCAGAAAGGTAACAAATTATTCACTAGTATTTCACCTATTATGGTATGATCTGCAAAAATTTTCTTAGCTTTAAGCATTTTTTTTTAAATCTTTTTATTTGTGGCTGTTAAAATAATTGAATAAGACTTTTTTTTTAATTTTAACTATTTATGCTGTTTTAAATGCTTTTGGTAACGGTTTTTTTTTGCATTTGCTTAAGGTATTCTGCAAAAAGTCTTCCCGCATTACCTGCATGTCAACATAATAAAAAAGCTATTTACGAGTGCAAAAGCGTAACTTTAGCTGATGCTAAAAAATTTCATGACACTTTCTATGGTAACAAAACCAAAGAAGCCCAAGATGCATTTCTATTGAAGTTTTGTCATGTCATTGATGTCCAACGTCGTCGTCCTAGAACAGGAACACAGGGTGTGCGCCAGGCAAATTATTCATTGCTCAATGTTTGTCAATCATCATTTCTGGGCATATTGCAAATACCACGTAATAGAATCCGTAGAGTTGCAGAAATAAAAAAACTGGTGGTTTAGTAACTGAACATAGAGCGGAGACCATACATCCCACAAAAATATTCAAAAGCTACAAGAAGTCAAAAAATTTATAGAATCTTTTAAGTGCATAGAGTCTCATTATTGTCGGTCTACTACAGAAAGGAAATATTTAGATTCGGCATTAAATGTAAGAAAAATATGGCGAATGTTTAATGAACAAACAGAGAACCCAGTCAAACAGTGCTATTTTCGAAGAATTTTCAACACTCAATACAATGTTTGGTTTGGTAATCCAAGAACGGATGTGTGTTCCAAATGTACAGAATTGGATGAGCAAATTAAGAGTGAAAAAAATCAAGCACTTAAAACCAAATATATGATCGAAAAGACCGTTCATAAACGCAAAGCACAAAAATTCTACCAACTATTAAATGAGAGACAAGATGGAATGTTGAGACTATCTTTTGACTGTCAAAAGAATCAAGTCCTACCTAAAATAGCAGACCAAATAACTTACTATAGTAGACAGCTTTATATATATAATTTTGCAGTAGTATTATCAGTAGAAGGCAAAAAACTAAATAAAGATACAGTAAATTTATACACGTGGAATGAAAATGAGTACAAGAAGGGAGCTAGCCAGCCAAACATAACGCCTATTGTTAAAATACATAGTTGTTCTCCAAACTCCTGCTGTTCCTGTCCTGCTTTGGCAACCACATCTTGTATAAAATACTTGGGCGTGCAAATTGACAAACACCTGAACTGGTATAGTCATATTGATAATCTAGTCACTCGAACGCGTAAACTCATTTCCATCTTTATAAAACTCCGCGGTTCAGCTGACTCTGAAACACTTATGATGGTCTATTATTCACTCTGTCAGTCTCTTCTCCTATATTGTTTGCCAGCTTGGGGTGGCGCTTGCAAAACATACCTTCTGAAATTAGAGAGAGCTCAGAGAGCAGTCCTCAAAGTTATGTTCTGCAAGCCCTATAGATACCCTACTTTAGAACTTTTTAGGGAAAGCAGGGTTCTGACAGTGAGAGGCTTATATGTGCTACAATGTGTATTAAGGAAACATCGGCTGCCGTTCACAGCAAGTACTAAACGTCGCGCAGACATTGCCCTCCCACCAGTTAGACACAAAACCACCTTTGCACAACACCAATTCACCTACCTCAGCTATATTCTATATAATAAAATCAATAAATTTCTCCAAATTCACAGTTTAAATTATCATCAATGCAAAAGCACAGTTAAAGAATGGCTAATTGAGAAATCATATGACGAGACCGAAAAACTTTTCTTCCCACATGCTTAAGACAGACCTCCTCAAGTATTTTCACACATAACACTCATACACTCCACCCACTTTCACACTTACTCACACATCCACCATTACTACACCTGCCAGGACACTTTCACACCATACACAAACCGCACCTTACTTATACATACACAACATATACATACCTACCACACCTACCACGTCCAACTCACTCTAACTCAGTTTTATTATTAATTGTTTTTACTTTTTCTTCTTTTTATGCACATAAATAATATTTACATTATTATATCCATGTTACTGGTGAACACACTTTTACTAAAATATTTTTGCTCATCTACCCTTATGGAATCACTGGTCCCCAAGTCACAGGCTATAAACCTAGTTTGGGTGCCAGGCGATAATACTCAATGCACTTTATATTGTACCATATTACTGTACTTGTAACATTTGTGAACATTTTACTGGAAATAAACATTATTATTATTATTATGTTTTTATACTTTTACGTATCTCGGCGTTGCGCCGGGTTTATGGGATAGTACGGGCCGAAGCCAAGTGCTACCCCTGGAAATTGATTATATTATGATGAGATGATAGTGTGATTGGATCATGTGATGGTGAGTGTATCTGTTCATGGGATTATTATTATAGCTAACGAAATTGCGTCTGCAGTGTTTCACAGGTTGAATTTGTTAGATATGAATAGAATTCAAACTTTGCGACTTGTGGCTGATGGTTGCGGAGCGCAAAATAAAAATTCTATTTTCATCGGAATGTGTTGTGTGTGGTTAAATAGTGCTCCAAGTAACACAAAAAACATTGAAGTTGTTTTCCCAATACCAGGGCATTCTTTTTACCTGCTGACAGAGTGTTTGGAAATATTGAAAGGGAGTTAAAAAGGAAGGAAGTTATTGTACAACCAGAGAAGTATCACACTATTTTTAATAATTATGGAACAGTTGTGAAAATGGAGATGGTGTACGATTGGAAAGCTGCTCTACAAATGATAAATGATAAATGATTTTATTTCTGTAAGTAGGTTTTTACAAACACTTTTACACGTCAATCATATTTTAAAACTAGATGAGGTCGGCATTTCGTATCTGACTATTCTGAGAAGAAAGACCGAAACAAACTCAGAGGTCACAGTCTCTTTTAAAGTCCAGACATAATCTTGGTCAAATCATGTGAAGACCATGTAGACTGGTGTCTGAAATGGTCTTTTGAAGAAAGAACCACACAGATTGAGTGGACCTGTCCATTCAGTGCACGCATTTGTCAGTAATCGTGCAGCTCAACTCAGAACATAAGGAGCTCAACGATTCGACGAACAATACCAAAGAAAGGACATTTGGGCAGGCCGCATAAATTACTCAAACTGCCATACCATGAACAGGAAAAAAAAATATATATATACTGAGAAGGAAAAAAAAATAAAAATAAACAAAGACCCACAGTCTTCACATTCACAATAATTAAAATAATAACATTATACTTCACAAGTAAATATTCATGTCAATGTGTATAAAGCAATCACAATAAAAAAAAGTTTCAATATATAAAATTTGGAGCAGCTCAATCCCAAGCCTTTTTGTCCTCAATATAATCTTTAATGGTATAAAAGGCTTTCTGGCACAACTTACGTTTAATGAATGATTTGAATTGATTAATGCTTAGATCTTGAACGTGGCTTGGAAGTTTATTATAAAAGCGTATACATTGACATCTGAACGAACCACCTATTTTCTTGAGCCGTGTTTTAGGTACAACATACATGTGTTTGTTCCTAGTATTTATATTATGGATATCACTGTATTTTTTAAACAATTTTATGTTTTTATGGGCATATAAAAGATTTTCAAAAATATACTGAGAAGGCACAGTCATAACATTAATTTCCTTAAATTTCTCTCTGAGAGAGTGTCTCGAACTTAATTTATAAATTGATCGAACAGCTCTTTTCTGCAAAACAAAGATAGACTGAATGTCGGCGGCATTTCCCCACAACAGAATACCGTACGACATTACACTATGAAAATAACTAAAGTACACTAAACGGGCTGTCTCTATGTCAGTTAAATTACGAATTTTTCTAACGGCGTATGCTGCGGAGCTCAGCTTCTTAGACAATTTATCTATATGTGGGCCCCACTGAAGCTTAGCATCCAAAGTTAAGCCCAAGAATACAGTGCTATCTTCAGGATTCAATTCTTCGCCCTTTATCAACACATTATTTTTCACCTGCCTAACGTGAGGTAGCGTAAACTTAATGCATTTGGTTTTTTTTTCATTAAGAAGTAAATTATTAACATTGAACCAATGAACTACTTTTGAGATCGCGCTATTTACATCGTCAGTAACCAGCTCCTGACGTTTAAGTTTAAACAAAAGTGAAGTGTCATCCGCAAACAACACTATTTCATGATTATCCTTTATGAGGTAAGGCAAGTCATATAAATAAGAAACAAAAAAGGACCAAGAATTGAGCCCTGTGGGACTCCCATTGTTACTAAAGATCCGGGAGATATTTTCCCATTAACGTCAACGCTCTGAAACCTATTACTCAAGTATGAAGCAAGAAGATCCAGAGCGGTGTTCCGGATCCCGTAGTGGCGGAGTTTCCTGATTAACGTTTCATGAAGAACACAATCGAATGCCTTGGACAAATCACAAAAGATGCCCAAGGCATCACATTTATCTTCCCATGCATTATAAATATGTCCTAAAAGTTCAACACCGCTCATCAGTAGTTGAACGACCCCTTGTAAAACCGAACTGTTTACTGTGTAATAATTTATTTTTATTAAAAAATCTTTGCAATTGGTCTAACATTAATTTCTCAAAAATTTTACTAAAGGTAGGTAGTACTGAAATAGGTCTATAATTTGTGGGGTCTGATGTACTACCTGATTTAAACAATGGTATTATTTTACTATTTTTCATAAGATCGGGAAACTCCCCACAGTCGATACAATTATTAAAGATAAGAGCTAAAGTAGGAACTACAATGTCAATAATAGACTTAGCAACTTCTACAGAATTACCCCACAGATCCGCAGTCTTTTTTACGTTTAAAGTGTGAAAGGTTTTAATTATATCTCTACAGGTAATATGTTCAAAATTAAATTCCGAATCGCAAACATTAACATTTTCCTTAAGCAAAGACTCGGCAACAGAAGGTGAAGAGTTTAGGGATTTAGTAGTTAAAACGGGAATATCCGAAAAGAAATTTTCAAAGGCCGCGGCGACTTGTGAGTCTGATTTTATTATTTTGTCATTAATTGATAGGCTGTAGTCAGTATTTCGGTTGCTAGACCTTCCTGTTTCACTATTAATAATATTCCAAGTCGTTTTAATAACATTACTACTGTTTTTAATCTTCGAACTCAAATAACGCGACTTGGCCATACAACAAACTTTTTTAAATAATTTTGAATAATTTCTAACATATAAATTAAATTCAGCGGTATTTACACAAGTCCTTTCATTGTACAGCTCATAAAGCCGTGTTCTACTTTTATGAATACCAATGGTAGCCCAATCACTGAAAGATGCGTTACTATTAACCGAGATAGTTTTGGGAATAAACGTGGAATGAAATTGTTTACAGTATATATCAAAAAAATCATCATATAGATGAATAGGATCAGCGTGAATAGACAAAGCTGGTAATTTATTAATGAGTTTAACTTTAAAAGCTTCCAAGCGACTTGCAGTTTTGGGGTTAACAGTGATATCCTTTTTTGCCATTTTGTTATTTTGGTTTTGGATAGTAATCAGTTGCCCGCAATGATCAGAATCTAGTAAATTTATAATTTCTTTGTGGCTTGGTATAATATCTGTATAAATATTATCTAGGCATGTGGCGCTAGTAGGGGTTATTCTTGTGGGCTCCAAAAATAGGTGTCCAAGATTGTAGGACTGAAAAAGACTTATTATTTTACTACAAGAACCTGATTTTTCTAATAAATTAATATTAAAATCACCGCAAGAGATAATGGACTTGTTCGAGTTACAAATCTTGTGTAACACTTCATCCATTACCTTTTCAAAGCAGTCATACAATCCTGAAGGAGGTCTATACACACTTAATACAATAAACTGCTCCAATTCTATACAGGCTATTTCAACTATCCGCTCAACAGACAGGCTCACAATATCTTTACGGTCTTTAAATTTAAGCTGGTTACTTACTAAAATTAATGAGCCACCATGTATAGCATTTACTCTGCTGAACGAACTACCAACCTGGTGATTACTAAAATTGAACAAGATATTATAAAGCCGCCTGGTCAATGGCATTTTCAATTTGCACAGAGTAAGCGTTTTTTTATTAGTAGGAATGGTAACAAAGTCAAAGTGAAAGGAGAACTTCATTACACCTCTGACTTTACCCAATTAAAATCTATTCTAAAAAGAGGGAAATCTTTTTACGACGTCCAACCACTGCCAATAGCCAAAAATAACGTAATCATTAAAAAAGAAAAAATAAATGATGTGAGGAAGTTGCTAGAGAAACATGGATTGCAGTGGGAAACTCGTCCCGAACTGGAATACTACAAAAATATTTTAAGTAACACTAATGATGATTTTGTTGAAGAAAATGAGCCTACTTGCGATCCACCAACAGCTGAATCAAATATTATGATTTAAAAAACAAGTTAAGAAGGACTGCTGTAATAAGTAAGAAAAAATTTAAAAGAAGACCTACTAAATAAAAATATTTGTGTTTATACGTAATATTCCCGTTTTTTTCTTAACTTTATATCCAACAACTTACTCAAAAAATAAATACGTAGGTATATTTTCATATTTTTGCAAAATCTGTTTTGCAATCAGTACCTTACGCAATTATCATTATTGACAGGTTGTCAAATAATAAAGTGAGATGCAAACTAGCTTCGAATGCTAATGTCTGGATGTACCTACGAGGGCTGCACTAAAAGTATCGGGAATGGAATATTTCCACTGTTCCTGTCATATTAAAATCTTTTTAATTGAAAACTCCTTGTTTTTAAAAATCGAATACCATTTATTTATTTAAAAAAAGATTCTCGGTCTTGTCACAAGGTTTTGTCAAACTTGTTTAGTCGTTGAGAAAATGGAATTGACTCGAGAAAATTCAAGAGCGATGATTTATTATGAATTTCGAAGTGGTTTAACACAAAAACAGTGTGTTGACCGGATGATTTCTGCATTTGGTGATGAAGCCCCATCCAAAACCACAATTTATCGCTGGTTTGCTGAATTTCAACGTGGACGTGTCAAGCTCAGTGATGATCCCCGTCAAGGTCGTCCAAAAACTGCAGTCACCCAAGAAAACGTTGATGCTGTGCGTAAGCTGATTGAGGAAGATCGACATTGACATACCGCGAAATTCAGGCAACTTTAGACATTGGCACGAGTCAAATACAAATAATCTTGCATGAACAATTAGGTGTAAAAAAGTTGTTTTCCCGATGGATACCGCATTCGCTCTGTGAAGAGCAAAAAGCGGCTCGCGTTACTTGGTGCGTCAGAACTCTCGAAAGATTCCACGAAGGATCCTCAAATGCTGTATACAACATCGTATCAGGTGATGAATCCTGGATATATGTGTACGAACCCGAAACAAAAAACCAGTCACGAGTTTGGGTGTTCGAAAATGAGTTAAAGCCAACAAAAATTGTTCGTTCACGAAGTGTTGCAAAAAAAATGGTGGCCACGTTTGTCTCCAAAACCGGCCATGTTACGACTATTCCTCTTGAGGGACAAAGAACGGTTAATGCAGAATGGTATGCTAGCATTTGTTTGCCACAGGTCGTTTCTGAACTCCGTAAAGAGAACTGCAACCGCCGCATCATCCTCCATCACGACAATGCGAGTTCTCACACCGCGCACAGAACAAAAGAGTTTTTAGAGCAAGAAAACATAGAATTATTAGACCATCCGCCGTACAGCCCCGACCTAAGCCCTAATGATTTCTATACTTTCCCTAAAATAAAGAATAAATTGCGTGGACAGAGATTTTCATCACCTGAAGAAGCTGTGGACGCCTACAAAACGGCCATTTTGGAGACCCCAACTTCCGAATGGAATGGTTGCTTCAATGATTGGTTCCATCGTATGGAAAAATGTGTCAAATTTCGTGCAGAATACTTCGAAAAGCAATAAATACATTTTTAAATAGTAATGTTGTGTCTCTTCCTTGATTCCCGAAATTTTCAGTGCCGCCCTCGTAAACAAAAAAAAAACCAGATGCATTCGATTTAAGTTACCTAATGTTAGAAGTAGCGAATGTGACATATTGAACGGAGAAAAACTGGAATTTATTAATCAAACGGTTTTCCTAGGAATCACGCTAGATGAGAAATTACAATGGGTTTTTAGATGGTATTGTTAAAAAATGCATCAAATGTTTCAAATACAAGTGTCAAACTGTGCAACCTACAATGGGTCAGTTGCCCTCTTCAAGGACACATTTAGAACACCCATTTTTAAATTGTAGTGTAGATTATGCTGGGCCAGTGCTGATTGCTGATCGCAAGGGGCGAGGTTGTAGGCTTATAAAGGCGTACCTGTGTATTTTTGTTTGCCTTGCCGTTAAGGCTGTTCACATCGAGCTTGTTACAGATCTTACGAAAGAAGCCTACATGGCTGCTTTGAACCGTTTCGTGGCTCGTCGTGGCAAACCCGAAAGCATCTTGTCCGATAATGGGACAAACTTTGTAGGTACTTGCAATGAGCTACGTAAGTTTTTACAAGACTCGAATCTCGTGTCTGAAGTTGCTCAACAAGGCATCAAATTTTCTTTTGCGCCTCCATACTCCCCCCACTTTAACGGCATTGCTGAAGCCGCAGTCAAATCGACTAAACATCACCTAAAGAGAATTTTAAGCTTAACGCACTTCACATACGAGGAGATGGCCACGTGCTTGACTCAAATAGAGGCCGTCTTAAATTCCCGTCCTCTTACCCCTCTTTCCACTGATCCTCTAGATTTCTCCGTTCTCACTCCTGGACATTTCATAATTGGGCGACCACTAATATCTGTTCCGCATCCACAGGTTACTGATCTCAACATCGGGCGACTGGAGCGCTACCAAAGAGTAGAGCAAATAAAGCAACATTTTTGGAATCGTTTTCAATTAGAATATGTTTCTCTGCTCCAGCTAAAAACTAAATGGACAGCATCAACAGGCCAACTTTCAGTGGGAGCACTGGTTCTCATCAAAGAGAAAGGCCAACCGCCCTTGGTGTGGCCACTGGGGCGTGTCATCAAGGTCTTCCCTGGGTGCGACGGGACCACACGGGTAGTGGAGTTGAAGACGAAGAGAGGAACGATGGTGCGGGCTTACAATAACGTCTGCCCACTTCCTCTCACTTGAATGCTTCAACCCGGGGAGGATGTTCGGGCGCCTCCGGCAATCTTCGGCTGCTGTCGTGAGACATCGGAAGGCGGCGGGCGGCGGCGTGCGGGACGCGGGCGGTCGGACCACTTCACTACCGATCTCGGACGACGGCACGCGCGCGCTCTCCATACATTTACCAACACTGTTATATCGTATTGTACAATCTATTGGATTAAATTAACTTTTAAATACAGTCCATTGCTTAATAATTCAAGTCCTTAGTTAGGTCCCTAACAGGACTAAACTTAAATTTATCTTCTGTCCTTTTCTTAACGAAATAGAAAGAAAAAGATGCACTGAACTTAAATTTAGTTTAGTTTGTGAACAAGGGAATCAGCACCATAATCAGCCCTTTTAAGTCCACTGCTAGACGTAGGCCTCCCAAAACCGATTTCCATTCAAAACAGTTTTCACCCAAAATGTGGCAAGATATGCTACTTACGATATGAATCTATGAATGAATGTTGTAATTATTAGTGTTTTTGAAGATGTAAAAAAATTGAAAATATTTGGATCTCCTGCATTGTTACCAGTACCATAAAATATTTTATACCAGAAAATCTCCTTTTTTTAATAACTTTGTTAAAAAAAATTATAAAAATAATACGGTATGATTATTTTATAGTTATTATTTCTTAAAATCAGTACTTAAAAGAAAATGGCACCTTTTTTTTTCGCCATTTTATATGAATAACCATTACGAAGATATTTTTTTTGATATGTTATCCCTTTTGTTTACATAAATGATCTGAATTTCAGACTTTGGGTATAGATGTTTTGTTTCTATTTATAAACCCTGTGCGTTTGTACAAAGTAGATAATAGAGATTGAAAAACATCTGAACATTGAAGAACATTCGGGGTAAAATCACTTTAAAGTGGGTAACCCTAAAGTTGCAAGTACCTTGATTTTCTGTCCCTTACAGCGACACGCCAAGCAGTGGTCTATAGTTTTCAAAGTCTATGCCAGCGATCTATTGTTTTCTCTATCTACGGTAAACGGTCACACTGGAATCTGCTTTCTTGAAAGTGACGTTTGTTTTTTTTTAAATTTTACCATTATTTCGCTTGTTGTTATGAGGCTGGGTCTTTTTGCCAGTTTGTCAAAACCAGAATATTTTGGAAACCAGCCTTTTAAGCCTTTAACCGACTTAAAAAAAAATGGTGCTGCTTTCGTTCAACCCAAGGTTGTGATTGTGTGATGAAAATAAAAAACTCAATATTATTTATTTATATTTTTATTGTTTTATATTTTACAAATGCTTTATTTTGCATTGGTGGAAAACTTTTGCTTTCCAACCTAAACACATCTGTGCCCTTTATTATTTTATTTATAACGTTGCACCAATTAAAGTTTGCCACCAATGAAAAAAAAAAAAAAAAAAAGTTTTTAAAGGTATTTTCCTTTGAAAAGTTTAGTGCTCTTCGTGATCTTTGACTGAAATCCAACTGTTTCCGGGATTTAAAATATTCACAGTAGAGCCTGGCACATTTTGTTTAAAATAACACGCCTTCTTCTGTGACAAAGCCTCAGTGTACAAGGAATAACTGCATCTGTAAATAAAATGTATGATAAGTCAACAAAATATGAGTGTCTTTGCAGATTGTAAACCATACCATCCGCAACAACCATGGCAAATAATTTAAATAATGTGAACTATATTTACATAATTTAAATTATTTGCCATAGTAGAGGACATTTTTCAGTGAATACAGCGTGCCTATGTCAATTAATGTCACCATTGCAGCAGCACGCTGTATGTATGTCTCACTAGTGGTGAAAGATAATTGTAATAATCAATTTTAATACCTCTTATGATGTGGCTTTGTGAGGCTTCATTTCCACAGCCTGAATTAGAAGGCACGTCAACTAATGATGTTGTGGTGTGATCCACAAAGTTAGCGATAACACTAGCAGCCATAACATCAAAACCTGGAAACAAAAAAAACTTAAATTAAGAATTATACTTCAATCCAGTTTAGATTAGAGTTGTCGCGACGTTTAGATCGCGAAGTAAAAAGGTAACCAAATTAAATTAATATATGAAGCGAAACATGTATCAAGCGAGTCATAATAAGCATGAGGTGTGTGTCTGAATTCATTGAATATAATGAATAGTATGTGGTGATCTCTGGCAACATCGATCCCATAGCGAGATCACCATAGACAGAGTCTAGATAGTTTATGGTTTTTTGGCGCACTCCGGTACACTTGGGATACGCCATATTTAATTCAATATCCAGTGCAAAGTGAAAGTGATTAGTGCTTGATGCGAGGCGTCCAACTAATGGCAGATCACCGGAGAGATATTAAGCTAAGTGGTAGCACTAGACAATAGTGGAGTGATTCCCAGCCGGTTCTAGATTTCTAGTTTTTCTGAAGGAGCTAATTATTGTCCAATAAATGCCAATACTAAGAAGTTTCTGTTGCTCTTAAAAGTCGGTTACATTAAGAGGTTTTTCGATGCTGCAATGATTGCACCATCGACTACAGCTTGCATCGTTTAGTTTGCATTGGTCCAATGGACGTTGTTTGCCAGCATTATGGAGCATTGAAGTTTGCTGGTGAAACGCCTGGTTTGTGCTGCCTTAGTGGTAGGTAGGTAAGTAGGTAGGTAGGGTAGGGTAGGGTAGGGTAGGTAGGTAGGGTAGGGTAGGGTAGGTAGGTAGGTAGGGTAGGGTAGCGTAGGGTAGGGTAGGTAGGTAGGTAGGTAGGTAGGGTAGGGTAGGGTAGGGTAGGGTAGGTAGTTAGGTAGGTAGGTAGGTAGGTAGGTAGGTAGGTAGGGTAGGTAGGGTAGGTAGGGTAGGGTAGGGTAGAGTAGTGGAGTTTATACTATAGCTTTTGACAGAACGAAGTCTGTCGGGTCAGCTAGTATACTAATAATATATAAAGCTGTAGAGTTTGTTTGTTTGTTTGAACGCGCTAATCTCAGGAACTACTGGTTGGAATTGAAAAATTCTTTTTGTGTTTGATAGTCCATTTACTGAGGAATATTATAGGCTATATAACATCACGCTACGACCAATAGGAGCGGAGCATAAATGAAAAATAAAACGGGAAATATTATTCCTTTTTGAGAGCTTCCGTTGCGTGCGTTGCGTAAATGGTTTAAGTTACGCCAATATCATGTATGATGGAATTGTTCCTCTTTAAAAGTTCTGAAAAAAAGTCCCCGACACCATATGTCTATCTTTTAAGATTGACTCACTATAACCTTTTTTATGGTAATCAATTTTTTTCGAAATTAATGCATTATTTACGAAGGAGTTTTATCAACATAATAATATTAATCCTTATCCAAATAAATATGTTATTAATCACAAGTATTTAAATGTAAACAAAATTGTCCTTGACATCACTTGATTTCAATTAACATCTTAGGAAATATCATAATTTTAATATAACTCCGTAACAAAATAAGTAGTAAATTCATTACTTAAACCACTCTCTTAGGTGACGCAGACGAAGTTGCGCGGGTCAGCTATATTATAAAGCTATACAGTACAGTATAAAGAAGAGTTTGTTTGTTTGGTTGAACGCGCTGATCTCTGGAACTAGATACTGGTTCGAATAGAAAAAATATTTAGTGTTGGATAGCCGATTTATCGAGGAAGGCTATATAATATCACGTTAGATCCTTAGTTCCGTGTGGTGCCGGATGTAAAGAATAGCTCCATCCCATTTCCTACCGTGGGTGTCGTAAAAGGCGACTAAGGGATTTACTAGAGAATGGGTAGCAGCGTTCTCTATTTATTTTTAACACCATACTGCGATCGCCAACCCGCCTGCCAAGCGTGGCGATTATGGCAAACCCCCCCAATTAGGGGAGCCTATGTCCAGCAGTGGACGTCTTTCGGCTGAAATGATGATGATGATGATGAGATCCTTAGGAGCCAAGCGAAAAGAACAAAAGTCAGAAAGAACGCTAAGCGATAACGACGGAATGCGACGCGATGGGTGGCCCGAAATTTCACGCGGACGAAGTCGCGGGCAGAAGCTAGTAAAAAATAAAAACCTGTTTGAATTATGGGACAGTGCAGGTGTTACCAATATTAGAGCCAAGTCACTGAATAAAGATTATTTATTAATTTAATTCGCTACAGACTGTTACAATTTTAATATAATATGTATTAACGTTATAACAATATCACCATAAAGTACTCTTGAACACCCTGATGAATCAGGGTGTTCAAGAATAAGTGTTGGTGTACGAGCCACGTCGCCCAGCCACAGTCAAGCGGCCACCGGGCGACAGCCGGGAAACAGTCGAGCGGCCACCGGGCGACAGCCGGGCAACAGTCGAGCGGCCACCGGGCAACAGTCGAGCGGCCACCGGGCGACAGCCGGGCAACAGTCGAGCGGCCACCGGGCAACAGTCGAGCGGCCACCGGGCGACAGCCGGGCAACAGTCGAGCGGCCACCGGGCAACAGTCGAGCGGCCACCGGGCGACAGCCGGGCAACAGTCGAGCGGCCACCGGGCAACAGTCGAGCGGCCACCGGGCGACAGCCGGGCAAAAGTCGAGCGGCCACCGGGCAACAGTCGAGCGGCCACCGGGCGACAACCGGGCAACAGTCGAGCGGCCACCGGGAGACGGGGACCGGCGCAGCGGGCGGGCAGGCCGCGAACATCAGCACCTGCCGGCATCCCAACAATATAATGATACAGCTGTGTGCAAGTGTGTATTGTGAATCTCAACCGCCGAGCTCATGAGAAGCCCGCTTCGTACCGAGGGGGCGGCGGGTGCAGCGGCGGGGGCCCGAAGGCGTGCGGCGGGTACGCGGGAGGGGGGGGCATGCCCGGCCCGTGGCCGAAGGCCGGCTTCAGCGGGTCGCGCATCAGCGAGTGGTACAGGTTCAGCGCGTCCACCAGCTCCGCCGACAGCTGCGTCAGGCGCGCGTGGCGCCGGTCCGCGCGCTCCAGCGCCGCGTCCACCAGCGAGCCCATGGCGTGCGCGCGCGCCTCCAGCCGCGCCAGCTGCGCCTCGGCCTCGCCCGCGCCCGCCTCGCGCGGGTCGGCCTCGTGCAGCAGCGCCAGCGCCGCGTCCATGGCGGCCTCGTCGATGCTGGCGGGCGGCTCCTCCGCGACTGCCGCGGCGGGCGACGGCGCGCGCGCCGCCGGCTCGGCCAGCTCGCTCGTCACGAAGTTGGCCGGGAACAGGCCCTCGCCGCGCTCGTTGTTGCCCTTCCACCAGTTCGGGTCGCTGCAGTCGGTCACGTGCACTGCGGACAGGGAGCAGGCGGACGTGAGCGGCACCGACGCGGGCGGAGGGAGGCTCGGGCGGGGCGGCGCGTACCGATCTCGCCGGCCAGGAACGTCAGCTCGTTGTCCTCTGCCGCCTCGAAGTCGTAGAGCGCGCGCACCTTGCGGGCCGGCTGCTCGGGCGCGTCCACGCGCGGGTACAGGGCCGCGGGCGCAGGCGCGTCGCGCAGGGACAGCGCGATGGCGCGCGCCAGCTCGTCCTGCTCGCGCTGCGCCTGCGCGGCCGCGGGCTCGGCGGGCGCGGGCCGCGGCGCCTCGCCCGCCTCGGCGCGCAGCTTGGCATGCAGCGACGGGATGAGGTCGAGCTGCGGGTCGTCGCGGAACTCGCCCTCGGCCCACTTGCGCAGCAGCGCGCGCATGCGCTGCGCCACGGCCGGCTGCGCGCGCGCCAGCAGGCGGCGGAACTCGCCCTCGAAGTCGCGCGAGGCCACCTCGAGGTGGAAGGCGCGGCCGCAGTTAGCCACACACGCGTCCAGCAGCGTGGCCGCGTGCACCTGCACGTGCGGGTCGGGGTGCGCGAGGCGTCGCATGACGGCCCGCAGGCACTCCTTGGCGCTCTGCGTGGAGGCGCCGGCGCGGTCACAGATCTCCATGATCAGACCCCATTCCTCGCTCGTGTTGTTCTCGCTTGTTGCTCGTTCTATAAAATATAATGGATTCTGTTATCACTAGAGATCGGATATTCGGATGCATATTCACCTAAAGTTTAGATGTTGGCTAATAAGGAATGCGCTTGTACGGTTCACGTACAGGCAAACTGCTAACGCCGCAACCTACTTTTGCTACTCGTTTTATTTACTTTTATTATATTTAGTTGACCAATAGCTGCCGTAGCGCTATAACCGCGGATTAGCATCCAACGAAACTTTGTTGTAACTTTTACGAATAAACTGAATTATCGTGAAGTCTGTGGTTTTCGTCAACTCACATCCAACAACTCAACTACAAGTAACTGACCACCCTGAGCCATACAGCGCTTTTGTATCGAAAAAATCCCGCGTTAATATTCGTGTAGGATAAAGTCAAAAGATGCACTTTTGAACGTCAAAAATTACATGAATAGTTAATTGATTCTAGTTGCGCCTTCCAAAAGGTAGTTATGTATGGAAAAGAATGGGCAAGAAACTCCATACTTACTCGTTTAAATTGTAAACAATAGTTTGTATACATTAATTAATAATTATAGGTGAAGATGATGTATGTACCTAGAATAAAAGTAAAAAAAAATACTTACCACAATAGGTAAAAAGAATGAAAAGTGAAGTAATGACAGAAAAATTAATAAATGCGATAGGTACAGACGCCAGCACATCAAGCTACTACAATCTGTCAAATTTCTTTAATAGATTTTCAAGTTGTATCTCTACAGTATAAGGTTCAAGGTTGATTGCGAAAATTTGACAGTTTCGGGTAGCTTGACCTGCTGGCGTCTGTACATGGTGCTCACATATTTACAAACATTGTATATGGTTTTCCAAAAAAAAATAAACATATAATAAGTCAGTGTGTGAGTTAAATTTATATTAATCACAGAAAATAAAGTTATTATCATAAAAATTATAAATTATGCAGTTAAATTAGCAACCAGTTTGATTTTGTCTAGACTCTAAATTGTCCTATGGAGCAGGACCAGCATGTTTCCAAGCATTCTTATCTTGGATATAGTCCTGTAATTTGTAATATACTTGTTTACAAAGTGTGCTTTTTATATGAGTTTTAAATTTTCTTTCATTTAATTGTAATATATCAGAAGTTATTTTATTGTAACACTAGCTTCTGCCCGCGACTTCGTCCGCGTTAAATTTCTTGTTCCCCCGACCCACCCCGTCGCAACACATTGCCTGCCCGTGCTTTTACTTCGTTTTTGCATAAACTTTCATAAAAAAAAAAAAAATGGTATTCTAGTTAATAGGAATGTAATTCTTCCTCAAGAATTGGGTTGTAAAATGCAAAAAGATTTTTTCAAATCCAACTCGCATTTCCAGAGATTAGCGCATTCAAAAAACAAAAAACCGGCCAGGTGCGAGTCGGACTCTCGCGCACGAAGGGTTCCGTACCATCCATACAAATCCTTATCCTTACTAATATTATAAATGTGAAAGTAACTCTGTCTGTCTCTCTATTTGTCTGTCTGTCTGTCTGTCTGTCTGTATGTTACGTTGTCACGCCTAAACCGCTGAACCGATCGACCTGGGGATATAGAGAAGGACATAGGCTACTTTTTTACGCGATAACCGACATCCATGCGGGCGGAGCAAAAAAAAACGGCAAAAAAATCATGTCCGTTGTATGGGAGCCCCTCTTAAATATATTTTTTTTTCTGTTTTTTAGTATTTGTTGTTATAGCGGCAACAGAAATACATCATCTGTGAAAATTTCAACTGTCTAAATATCACGGTTCATGAGATACAGCCTGGTGACAGACGGACAGACAGACAGACAGACAGACGGACAGCGGAGTTTTAGTAATAGGGTCCCATTTTACCCTTTGGGTACGGAACCCTAAAAACTAACTCTTCAGCTTTAGAATAGACTACCTCGCAGAGTTGATCATTATTTTGCTGCGGAGTTATTATAAAACAGTTATATCTCCTAAGATATTCATTGAAATTAAATGATGTAAGGGCAACGTTGTTCAAAATTAAATACTTGTGATGAATAACGTATTTATTTGGATAAGGATTAATACCATGTTTATGAAAACTCCTTCGCAAATAATGCATTAATTTCGAACAAACTTGATTACCATAAAAAAAGGTTATAGTGAGTCAATCTTAAAAGATAGACATATGCTGTCGCAGACTTTTTTTTAGAACATTTAAAGAGAAACAATTCCATCATACATGATATTTGCGTAACTTAAACTGTTTACGCAGCGCACGCAACGGAAGCTCTAAAAAAGGAATAATTTTTCCCGTTTTTGCAACATTTTTCATTTATGCTCCGCTCCTTTTGGTTGTAGCGCGATGTTATATAGCCTATAATATTCCTCAATAAATGGACTATCCAACAAAAAGAATTTTTCAATTCCAACCAGTAGTTCCTGAGATTAGCGCGTTCAAACAAACAAACTCTTCAGCTTTATATATTAGTATACATGATATTTGCGTAACTTAAACTGTTTACGCAGCGCACGCAACGGAAGCTCTCAAAAAGGAATAATTTTTCCCGTTTTTGCAACATTTTTCATTTATGCTCCGCTCCTTTTGGTTGTAGCGCGATGTTATATAGCCTATAATATTCCTCAATAAATGGACTATCCAACACAAAAAGAATTTTTCAATTCCAACCAGTAGTTCCTGAGATTAGCGCGTTCAAACAAACAAACAAACTCTTCAGCTTTATATACTAGTATATAGATTAGTATAGATTTAACACAGTACCCCATAAAAGATGTATGTACTTTAGATAATCTGAAAAATGGTTGATCTATTTTATCTTTATTTCTAGTATTAAAATTATGCCTATCACTGATTTTATTAAAAAGATGTAGATTTTTTCTTACATACATAATATTTTCATAAATGAATTAGCAAGGTACAGTCATAATATTTTACGACATACTTAGCAATAAATTTGACTGACCACAGCTACTCAGCAGAATTCAGTTTAACGTTCCACTCAGACGTACCAGACATACCACTTTGCTATCTGTACCATCGGCCTCCACTAATTATCTAAAGATGTCACCATTCTTGCGTCTACCTGCATTATATAACGATAAATTCCCATCTTTGGACCCCTTTAATATCACACGAAACGGGCTTAAAAAGGAGATTATCCAAATCCTTCACTAAACGCCAGATACTCAGCTTACTAAGTATGCCAGTTTAGTCATACACACAACATCACACACATTTACAGCACCTACACCGCACAGATACACACCTGCACACACTTATTGACTATGTCACTCTCTGTATTTTTTTTACTTTTCTGTGTACTTGGTAATTGGCGTAATGTTTAGAATAATAATTATGTTATATTTAGTGTCAGCTGTGAAGCTTCCTTATGAATCTATCTATATATATAAAAGAAAGTCGTGTTTGTTACAACACTTATAACTCGAGAACGGCTGGACCGATTGCCATGGTTTTTGATTTGTTGGATTTGTTTCCGTCCCGAATAGCAGAATACATCTTAAAAACAATGAAAACTCGATATGTGTAATGAATACTTAATCATTTCAATAGATGCTGATTTGTTTATTACATGTCAAACATTTGTTGTCCAATCCTGTGAAATAGTGTAACAACAATTTTTTTTTTTTGAGCTTATGGCCTGGTTGCTGAGACCTTTAAGCCACAACTTTATTTTTTTCTGAAGACATCATGTGTGCGTTCAGAAATTTATTTTTTGTAAAATGTCTACAAAGTTCAGGTACTGTTATATTTGTTTGTTTTAGACATTAATTTTCGAAAATTATTTATTAATTATTTAATTTTTAATTCCCGAAAATAATACCTAAGATTTATTCTACAGTAAAAACATAAAATCATCGGAAAGGAACGGAATTTAGGGAATAAAAAATCAGTTGGTAAAGGTTATAAGATTAAGGAAAAAAAATCTACAGGTTAACAAAAGTGTAAATGTCTTTTTATAGGTTGTCTATGATTTTTCTTGATAAGCTATTCATACGTAGTGGTTATATACTCTTTGAGCTATTGTCTATGTCTCGAAAGTTCAGGCACTGTTATTATATTTGGTGGTTTTATGCGAGTGCACATTTTAATAACAATGCCGCGTCCTAGAAGATCTAATCTTTCCCAGCGAAGCCGTAATGCAATTAGGCAACGGAATATCGCGAGTCAATTATCTGATGGAGAACGAGAAATTGCACGAGAACAGCGCCGCGTTAGTATGGAGCAAAGAAGGGCCTATATTCTAATTGAAAACGATTCCAAAAATGTTGCTTTATTTGCTCTACTCTTTGGTAGCGCTCCAGTCGCCCGATGTTGAGATCAGTAACCTGTGGATGCGGAACAGATATTAGTGGTCGCCCAATTATGAAATGTCCAGGAGTGAGAACGGAGAAATCTAGAGGATCAGTGGAAAGAGGGGTAAGAGGACGGGAATTTAAGACGGCCTCTATTTGAGTCAAGCACGTGGCCATCTCCTCGTATGTGAAGTGCGTTAAGCTTAAAATTCTCTTTAGGTGATGTTTAGTCGATTTGACTGCGGCTTCAGCAATGCCGTTAAAGTGGGGGGAGTATGGAGGCGCAAAAGAAAATTTGATGCCTTGTTGAGCAACTTCAGACACGAGATTCGAGTCTTGTAAAAACTTACGTAGCTCATTGCAAGTACCTACAAAGTTTGTCCCATTATCGGACAAGATGCTTTCGGGTTTGCCACGACGAGCCACGAAACGGTTCAAAGCAGCCATGTAGGCTTCTTTCGTAAGATCTGTAACAAGCTCGATGTGAACAGCCTTAACGGCAAGGCAAACAAAAATACACAGGTACGCCTTTATAAGCCTACAACCTCGCCCCTTGCGATCAGCAATCAGCACTGGCCCAGCATAATCTACACTACAATTTAAAAATGGGTGTTCTAAATGTGTCCTTGAAGAGGGCAACTGACCCATTGTAGGTTGCACAGTTTGACACTTGTATTTGAAACATTTGATGCATTTTTTAACAATACCATCTAAAAACCCATTGTAATTTCTCATCTAGCGTGATTCCTAGGAAAACCGTTTGATTAATAAATTCCAGTTTTTCTCCGTTCAATATGTCACATTCGCTACTTCTAACATTAGGTAACTTAAATCGAATGCATCTGGTTTTTTTTTTGTTTACGAGGGCGGCACTGAAAATTTCGGGAATCAAGGAAGAGACACAACATTACTATTTAAAAATGTATTTATTGCTTTTCGAAGTATTCTGCACGAAATTTGACACATTTTTCCATACGATGGAACCAATCATTGAAGCAACCATTCCATTCGGAAGTTGGGGTCTCCAAAATGGCCGTTTTGTAGGCGTCCACAGCTTCTTCAGGTGATGAAAATCTCTGTCCACGCAATTTATTCTTTATTTTAGGGAAAGTTTTATGTTTTTACTGTAGAATAAATCTTAGGTATTATTTTCGGGAATTAAAAATTAAATAATTAATAAATAATTTTCGAAAATTAATGTCTAAAACAAACAAATATAACAGTACCTGAACTTTGTAGACATTTTACAAAAAATAAATTTCTGAACGCACACATGATGTCTTCAGAAAAAAATAAAGTTGTGGCTTAAAGGTCTCAGCAACCAGGCCATAAGCTCAAAAAAAAAAAATTGTTGTTACACTATTTCACAGGATTGGACAACAAATGTTTGACATGTAATAAACAAATCAGCATCTATTGAAATGATTAAGTATTCATTACACATATCGAGTTTTCATTGTTTTTAAGATGTATTCTGCTATTCGGGACGGAAACAAATCCAACAAATCAAAAACCATGGCAATCGGTCCAGCCGTTCTCGAGTTATAAGTGTTGTAACAAACACGACTTTCTTTTATATATATAGATAGATTCATAAGGAAGCTTCACAGCTGACACTAAATATAACATAATTATTATTCTAAACATTACGCCAATTACCAAGTACACAGAAAAGTAAAAAAAATACAGAGAGTGACATAGTCAATAAGTGTGTGCAGGTGTGTATCTGTGCGGTGTAGGTGCTGTAAATGTGTGTGATGTTGTGTGTATGACTAAACTGGCATACTTAGTAAGCTGAGTATCTGGCGTTTAGTGAAGGATTTGGATAATCTCCTTTTTAAGCCCGTTTCGTGTGATATTAAAGGGGTCCAAAGATGGGAATTTATCGTTATATAATGCAGGTAGACGCAAGAATGGTGACATCTTTAGATAATTAGTGGAGGCCGATGGTACAGATAGCAAAGTGGTATGTCTGGTACGTCTGAGTGGAACGTTAAACTGAATTCTGCTGAGTAGCTGTGGTCAGTCAAATTTATTGCTAAGTATGTCGTAAAATATTATGACTGTACCTTGCTAATTCATTTATGAAAATATTATGTATGTAAGAAAAAATCTACATCTTTTTAATAAAATCAGTGATAGGCATAATTTTAATACTAGAAATAAAGATAAAATAGATCAACCATTTTTCAGATTATCTAAAGTACATACATCTTTTATGGGGTACTGTGTTAAATCTATACTAATCTATATACTAGTATATAAAGCTGAAGAGTTTGTTTGTTTGTTTGAACGCGCTAATCTCAGGAACTACTGGTTGGAATTGAAAAATTCTTTTTGTGTTGGATAGTCCATTTATTGAGGAATATTATAGGCTATATAACATCGCGCTACAACCAAAAGGAGCGGAGCATAAATGAAAAATGTTGCAAAAACGGGAAAAATTATTCCTTTTTGAGAGCTTCCGTTGCGTGCGCTGCGTAAACAGTTTAAGTTACGCAAATATCATGTATACTAATATATAAAGCTGAAGAGTTTGTTTGTTTGAACGCGCTAATCTCAGGAACTACTGGTTGGAATTGAAAAATTCTTTTTGTTGGATAGTCCATTTATTGAGGAATATTATAGGCTATATAACATCGCGCTACAACCAAAAGGAGCGGAGCATAAATGAAAAATGTTGCAAAAACGGGAAAAATTATTCCTTTTTTAGAGCTTCCGTTGCGTGCGCTGCGTAAACAGTTTAAGTTACGCAAATATCATGTATGATGGAATTGTTTCTCTTTAAATGTTCTAAAAAAAAGTCTGCGACAGCATATGTCTATCTTTTAAGATTGACTCACTATAACCTTTTTTTATGGTAATCAAGTTTGTTCGAAATTAATGCATTATTTGCGAAGGAGTTTTCATAAACATGGTATTAATCCTTATCCAAATAAATACGTTATTCATCACAAGTATTTAATTTTGAACAACGTTGCCCTTACATCATTTAATTTCAATGAATATCTTAGGAGATATAACTGTTTTATAATAACTCCGCAGCAAAATAATGATCAAC
>CANNUW010000006.1:0-20671 GCA_947523025.1 Dryobota labecula | reverse complement strand
TGCGAAGAAAACTGATCTTGCCACACGAAAAACAAAAGAGATAAAATTACAGCCGACAAAAAGTAAAATCGTTTGTTCAAACCTGTTACTACATTAGAAAAAGTTCCTTGTTAATTACGGAATCCTAAAAAGCCTTTTAAGTAACACAAAATCTGGTGTTGATAACAGTCTCAATAATCTGTGGTAATAGTAATTAAGATGATAAATGTAAAATACGGTATAACAAAGAAATATATCTTTCAAATGTGATTTATGTAATCGTACTTAGTTTTAGTAAGAAAGGGTGTCATCAAGACATTCAAGTACACACTGGTGGAAAAACCTTGACAAGTGTGATGTAGATATGCCAGCGTTGTTTTAGCTGTAATTAAGTATTTTATAGTCAATAAAACCAATCTCATGCTAATAAAGAACGTGTTTTATTACTGTTACCTCCAAAGTCGAAACATCATCATCTTCCTGCCCTTGTCCCATGTTATTCTGGGTCGGCGCAAAACGTTTTATTTTCCATTCTCCCCTGTCAACCGTCACTATCATTCACTCCCTCCTAAGGCTTTTAAATACCGGACTATTCTAATACCGGTATTGGAAAAGTCAATATCGTGATCCCGGTATCAATACCGGTAATCCGGTATTAAACGCATGTTCAATTAGGACATTAATAAAACCAATAAAATACGTGCTTTTTATTTTCAAATCAGTCTTTATTGTTCTTATTTATTAAAAATAATAAAATAAATACGTTTTATACATAGCTCTCTTATATAACAATTTGGTAGGTATTGGTTGATTATTTAGGTAGGACTAGGAATTAGGCATGGCAGCGCTGATTTGACCAAGTTTTAAGTTATTTATATCATAACAAAAATACATTTGTGTCGAAATATCTGCACAGTAGGCAGTAGGTGCACAAAAGAAACATCATAAACAAATTACTGCGCAAGGTTTATGTTTACTTGAGTTTGCGACAAATTAAAGATCTACTTACATGTTGTTCGCCAAGAACGTTTTGGGTAAGACACGAAGAGGCAGCAACGTACGTCATCATTTCAGCCGAAAGACGTCCACTGCTGGACATAAGCCTCCCCCAATTGGGGGGGGTTTGCCATAATCGCCACGCTTGGCAGGCGGGTTGGCGAACGCTATTAAAAATGCATAAAGAACGCTGCTGCCCATTCTCTAGTAACAACAACAGTCTCTAGCAACGACGGTAATCTAAATAAACTAGAAAAATACGCGCTAGTAGATCACAACTTTACAGTCACAAGGTAACACTACACAATAATAAAGTCTATATACGCGTTATCCCGTCGCCTTTGCGAAACTGACTGACAATAACAAAAACGACATAAGTACAGCTCGATTTCGGGCATTGTCTCAGGCGGGAAGCGGGAGGGTGAGCTTCAGATAACAGCGGGACGCTTGCGCTGATGAAAACAAGTGTGAGAATTAGATCACATAATTTTCAGATCGAATGTTTGTAATACCGTAATCACGGTATTGGGTCGTCAATACCGGTATTGTAAAAGACCAAAATAAAATCCGTGATCACGGTATTACGGGATCCCGGAATACCGGTATTGAAAGCCCTACTCCCTCCTCGTTCATATCATTCTTCACATAATCCATCCATCTTTGTTTTAGCCTTCCTCTCCCTCTCCATCCATCCACATTTATATTCATCTCTCTCCTCGTCACATGCGTTTCCTCCCTCCTCATCACATGCCCATACCATGCCAAACGACGTCCTTTCAACTTTTCTGTCACCGGCGCCACTTTCAAACTTCCCCTTATATACTCATTTCTGACTTTATCCATTCTCGTCACTCCACACATCCAGCTCAACATTCTCATATCCGCTACATGCAATCTTTTTTCATCCGTCCTCTTCACGGCCCAGCATTCCGATCCATACAATACGACAGGCCTTATCACAGACTTGTAGATTTTCCCTTTTAACCTAAGGGGCATCCGTTGGTCGCAAGTTGTTCCTGTGACCTGTCGCCATTTCATCCATCCCGATGTGATCCGGTGCATTACGTCGCGGTCTACTTCACCATCCCCTTGGACAAGCGACCCTAGGTACCGAAAGTCGGAATAGATCGGTAAGGGCGTTCCGGCGAGAGATATGGGCACAGAACTGGGCAGACCGCCACAATCACAAAACAAGTACTCTGTTTTGGTCCGACTCAGTCTCAGGCCAACGGCCTCCAGTCTTTCCCACCACACCTCCAATCTGCTCTGGACCTCTAAGCCGCTCTCGGCAACCAGCACAATGTCATCGACGAATAGCATACACCAGGGAGCCGCTTCTTGGATTTCCGACGTAAGAGCGTCTAAATCACCACGAAGAGGTAAGGGCTGAGTGCCGAGCCCTGGTGCAAGCCGACAGCCACATTGAAGTTGCCAGTAGTGCCTGCTGTAGACCGGACTTGGGCACTGCATCAATTGTACATTGCTCGAATCAACTGCACATACTTCCCTGGCACACATTTCTCCTTAAGGGCCCACCACAAAACCTCACGAGGCACTCGGTCGTATGCCTTTTCGAGGTCAACAAATACCATGTGCAAGTTTTTATGCGCATCTCTGTATTTCTCGCACAGCTGGCAGATAGCAAAGATGGCATCTGTTGTTCCCCGACCAGGCATAAAACCGAATTGGTTTTGCGAAATTTCACTCTCTTCTCTCAGTCGCCTTTCAATAACTTTCTCCCAAGCCGTCATACTATGTGACATTAGCTTTATTCCTCTATAGTTGTTGCACTCCAGCACATCACCTTTGTTTTTAAAGATGGGCACCAGCGAACTGTTACACCATTCGTCAGGTATGGCTTCTTCTAGCAACAGAAGCTAACCACGCCCATCCATCTACCCGTAATAACTTCCATACTTCAACTGGTATTCCATCCGGACCTATTGCTTTGCCATTCTTCATCCCATTTACTGCAATTCTCACTTCATTCATACTAATCACCCTCACTAACTCTTCATTTACTGGTTTATTCTCAAGTACACCATTCCAGTCATTCTCCTGATTCATCAGTCTTTCAAAATAGCCCTTCCGCCTATCCTTAATTTTACCATCATCCGAAAGAACTATTCCAGTTTCATTCTTCATACATTTTATCTGACACACATCCCTCGTCTTTCGCTCTCTAGCTCTAGCAAGCCGGTATAGGTTTTTTTGGCCTTCTGGACTATCCAGTGTGTCATAGAGCTTTTCCTGGGCTTTTGCTCTCGCTATGGCCACAGCTTTCTTGGCTTTTTTCTTAAGAGCATCGTACTCACTCTTTTTTTCTGCTTTCAAACTAACATTCTCATCTTCAACACCCTGCCATTCCTTGAATTTTCTCTAATTCTTATCCTGCAACACATTCTGTATTTCTGTCGACCACCGCCATGTATCCCTATCTATGGTATCCTTTCCTTTCGTCTCTCCCACTCTTTGCTGCACTCCTCATACACCCCGCCATTTCATTCCAACATTCATTCACACTTCGATCATTCATGTACTCCATATCTATCATTTTTTCTACCACTCGCTCTTTTAATTTCTTCGCACAGTCATTATTCTCCAGCATATGCCATTTTATGCTCTTTACGCTCTTTGTTTTTAGTGAGCTTTACTTATACGACCATTTCCATAATTAGAAGTCTGTGCTGTGAGACTAGATCTTCTCTCGGTAGCACTTTGCAGTCTTTGATGTGCCTAGGATGTTGCGTCTTACTAAAAAGTAATCAATTTGCGTCTTGTGATTGCCACTTTTGTACGTAATTAGGTGTCCATCGTTCTTCTGGAACCAAGTGTAGGCTATTGTTGCCAGGTCAAATGCGGTAGCGGATTGCAGAAATGTCTCCCCGTCGTTATTTGGGTTACCAAATCCCCAACCTCCATGCACTCTTCCATAAACCCCTTTCATTCTTCCCACACGTCCATTAAAATCACCTCCAACTATCAATTCCTCATGCACCGGGAAGTTCATCAAAACTGTGTTAAAGTCCTCTCAAAACTTCTCTTTCACCCTTTCATTACATCCCATCTGCGGTGCATACACACTAATTACATTCAGCATTTCATTTTCTAACATCATTTTTACAAATATCAGTCTATCATTAATTCTTTTTACCTCCATTACACCTTCTTTCAACTTACTGTCTAGCACTATTCCCACTTCATTTCTTTTCCCGTCACTTCCACAGTAGAAAAACTTGTATCCTTCACCAATTTCCCTTGCTTTCGTTCCTTTCCATTTTGATTCTTGCAAACACACCACATTTATCCGTCTTCTTTTGAATACATCCGCTAACTCTCTGGCCCTTCCAGTCATCGTCCCAACATTCCAACTTGCATACCTCAATTTCACTTCTTGAGCTCGCTTCTTACGTTGCCCCCGCCCGGGGTGGTGCAACAACCTTTGTCCACTTCCCGCAAGAGCCGAGTGCTGCCCCTGCGCGTCACCTACGGGGTACTCCCTAGCCCTATCGCACATCATATCGTTTTCACTCATCATGTTGCTTAAGGTTTTGGCATTTTTTTACAGTCGGCCGCCAGCCTGAAACCAACCCTCCTTGGGAATGCGATTGTTGATGGTTTACCGGCCACCGCGCGGGTGACCCTAAGTGCTTTACGGTATGCACTGGGTCTTGAGCTCCCATAGTCGCTTCCTACGATACCCACGGGACGAAATGGGGTGGCCTATTCTTTCTCCGGGACCAACATGGATAACTCCGAAGTCGAATAAAAAAAAAAAAAAAAAAGTCGACTGCCTCGTTGGTCGCAAGCACTATACTAAGCGTGAGGTTCTGGGTTCCATTCCCGGATCGTGCAAACTGTTATTGGGATTTTCCATGTGGAATTTTTGAGTAGGTAGCAGCCCGGAGTCTCTGGAATTTGTGTCCGACTGATGGCAATAGGCTCGCTCCTGTGGCCGTTATGCATGGATGTGACGCCTATTTTCACGAAAACGTCTTTTTGCGTCATATAGGTATACCGCAAAAACGTACTTTCTTTCTTTTCTCCTATTTTATGGGATTAAACGATAACTGGCGAAGTGTGTGTAGGTACACCTCTGCTTAATTGATGATTTCCCATACTCAAAAAAAAAAAAAAAAGCTAAGAACAAAAGTCAAAAAGAACGCTAAGCGACGGGATGCGACACGGAAGCAGAAGCTAGTTAATGCATAAAAAAGCTGACACTCCACCGAGCCGGAGCCGAGAAAAATAATAGCTCTTCACTCGAAATTATTTAATTTTTCGTGTCGCTTCTAATGTACGGAAATACGTGCACGCTATGAAGCGTGGACGAAATTTAAAAGCGTCTTCATATATTTCATACATTTTATTTCCCTATGATATCGTGATGCCGTGGACGTCCACGATCTTAACGTCACTAGAAATTATTAAAGCTCGAGTTGCGTGTTAGCCTAGCGTTATGGCGTAGCGTAACATCAGTTTTTTTTTTTTATAATGTTTTTGAACGAATTCTGATTCTTCATCTTTGACAAGTGTCAAGCTGTTGCTGTCAAGTTGATTTGTTTTAAATTTTTTTTTGCGAATAGATACCAACGGTATTCTAAAGTAGATTCTGACGTTGTCTAAGGACTATAAACTAAATCCTTTAAATTACCTGAACTGTCCTACGAGTTATTTATTAGGTCTTATTCTGCCCGGATGCTGCTTTCTTACCGATTTCCACAAAGGAAGCGCACACGATAAATACCACGCATAAATACAATATTTTAGTCGCAAAAGTTTAGTAGATTCGTTTCGTACGTTACGTACGTTTTCGTATGATTTCTAAATCGTAACATAATAATTTATAAGTCACACCAGTTAATTGTGTAACAGTGTTATTTGTAAAAGGCTTTTATATATATCTTAAAGTGATACTTTTTGAGTTAAAATATGGAAAAACTGCCGATTTGTAGGATATGTTTAGTGGCGAATGTTCGCATACATGTAGTGGTCAACAATAACTTACATGAACTTTATGAGAAGCTGACTGATATTCCAGTAAGTTAAATACTACTTAGTTACTTAATCTGTAAGATTGGTTTTAAATATGTCTCGTACACTAGGATATATATTCATCGTATAGTATATTCATGTGAACTTTCAGTGAGATAGCAGTCTTAGGGGATTTAAAACCATGTGAAGTAACCAAATATATGTATAACATAACTCAATATTAACAATCTTTATTAAGTACATAAGAACATCCACAGCCAGACTTCAATCATTGTTGGGCATATGCCTCTCTTTTCTTGTGCCAATGCCCACGCTCCAGTGCCAGCCTCATCCAGGGCCCGCGATTACAACAATGTCGTAGAATACATGATTGACTACTAACTGCTTCATAATATGTTTATTTGTCTTTCTTCTGTGGCAATCCGCAATCAGTTTTGTACTTTTAGCGGATCAGCAGGAGGTAAATATTGGCAACTGCTTTGCATGAACAAAACAGTGTAAGACAAGTTTGGTTGCAGTTTGTAACTGAAGACAGAAGACCGATGCTCGCTTGTTTCTTCTGCTGTGCTAAACTAAAGCAAAGCTACCGATTACTGAGTCAATGTCTGGAAGCCGAAAAGCGGTTTGCTCAGATGACGAATGACGATTATGAGGTGAGTATTGTCCACAATTATTGTTGTAACTTTCAATTTCAATATAATGTGAAAGGGATTCCCCTCAAACTCATACCTATTGTGTCTGGATATCAGTTGCCCTTTGATTCACAAAATATATTAATTCGTAATCTAAAAACGGTCCTCTCTCATGTTAGCGTGAGCTATGCAACAAAAGCTTGTGCAGTGGTCAGTGAGGTTGGTAGCATGGCTGACTCTCCAGGGTGCATTGGACCTGCATAAGTACCTATGCTCACATGTGGAGGCGAGTGACTATTATAAATGAAAATAGTTTGTGCTCACAGGACTGTGATTACGAGCATATTTTACCTAACACTATATTTATCTTTTTACAGCCCAATCCTTTAATAAACCAAGACCACTTAGAGATTTCCAGTGGGTTTATTCAATCTCCAACAGAGAACATAAGTATAGTTGATGTTGTTCAAACAGAAAGCAGTACTGTCAAGGAAGAATTACCAGCTGTTTGTGAGAGTCTAGATGATATTATTGAGCCAAAGGAGGAAAATCTAAGTGAAGGTATGTGAACACTATACATTTTTGTCAGTGTTTAGTTTAATTCAAGTTAAACCACACTATGTTGTGAAATAAAACAAATATTTATACTTAATAAAAAAGAATTGACTCTTGACTGTTTTTAGTGATACTTTTTTCTGTGTTTACTTACAGAGCTAGAACTGGAAAATTTTAACAATAGTTGTCTAGATGTAGAAAATATAGCACTGCACCATACTGTATCAGATTTAGAAGATGATATACCTTTAATGGAGTTTAAAACTCAAGTGGAAAAACAAGAAGTATCTAAGAACAAACGAAGAGCCAGAGAGACGACAAGTAAGTATTAGTTAGTTAGCAAACAGTCCAATGATTCACCTGATAGGAAATGATTAGCGTTACATAGCCGCTTACATATGCAATGTTAAATTCTATTCTTAGGACTCTTAGGTCACAAATTATAAACTAGGACCATCGTAGGTAAATCAATAAACTGTTAAAAGATGACCAGTCACCACAAGCACCACTTATTCACGAGCATAACGCTAAGATTATCCATTACCCCCTCGCTGTTTTTGTGCCTCGACGTTACCGCAAGCTGTAACAACTTGGGAGCATCCTCAGACAAGAATAATTAATTAAACACGCACGCGAGACGCATGCGGGCGCCAATTCGCACGACAATACTATAACTTATAAGCCCCAAACGTACTAGGACTGAGTAACCCGAAGCACTTTTGTATTGACACACATCATGTCTGTATCACCTGCAGGGTCAGAGGTGTATAGTATGGGGTGTGTAATGTTTGATATAATAACAGATAGTCGAATTTCATTTGACATAACTTTCATATGATAAAATTTTCATATGCTATAAAAACATTTAACCTAATTTCATATGATCGAATGTTATATTTGATATAATTTTCATTTTCTCTAATTTCATTTAGTATAACGTTCATTTCTTATAATTTTCAAATTGTATAATGCTCTTCTTATATAATGTTCATTAGACCTAACTTTCATATTAACTAATTTTCTAAGGTAGGTAACACATCGTTCTTGAGAAAAGCAAATTAATATTGTAACTTAACCTCAAAACATTAAAGTTGCTTCTGCATCGTCTCCGGCGCTGCGGGAAGTGCAACCCCTTCGCCCTTAAGTAACAAAGGATAGGCTCACATCCGCAGCTTCGGCTTGCTGGTCGCCTCGGGCGACCAGCCTCAGCCGCTACGACTCGCACGGGTGCCGATGCTTTGTTACACCGGGCGGGAGCTGCTCTCTGACCTCCACAACCCAGTAACTGGGTAACACGATACCCCTTGGTAAGACCGGCTGTCAGACTTTTGGGCTTCTGACGACCCGTAACGACTGTCAAAGATCCACGAATGACAGCCGGGACCAACGGCTTAACGTGCTTTCCGAGGCACGGAGGAGTCTCGGTATGTAAAGATGGTCACCTATCTACGGACCCATCCCGGCAAGCGTAGCTTAACCTGACGGATCGACCCGTGCGGCTGTTATTACTTAGCCACGAGCTCCTCAAAACTAAAAAAAACTCCTTTTCCTCCTATTAACTACTACTATTAAATGTAATCAGTTTTTGCAAAAATAAAAGTAGATATTTCTAAATTATATTAAACGTTACTTATAGATTTTGAATATTATTTCAAATGTGCATTATATTAACTGTTCATTATACCATATGAAATTAGGTAAAATGAATTTATATCAATAATTCATTATATCATTTGATCGTTATATTAAATAAAAATTATATTAAATATAATTCAAATGTAAAAAATAAAGTTCTAATGATCATAAGATCATTAGAACTTTTGTTATTATATCAAACAATACACACCCGTATAGTATGTACACCTATGTGCATCGACGAATGTGGATGTATGTACATACTACCTATGCACCTTTTTATGAACAAAAAATAATATGATACACCTATATTCTGCGATATCACATTATTAATAATAACTGTCGAGAGCGTGCCCTGTGACGAGTCACGCTATAGAACGCCCGGGACGCTCGATGATACTCAAGAACGCTAGTGAGGTGGCCGTGTGCTGCTTATAGCTTAGTCCTAAAATATCTGATGAAAATCTAAACAAATAAATCAGAAAACCAACTAAATCCCAGGCCATAGGCAGTAGATTCGTTCGCAATGCGGCTGATGTTTCATCCCTGATGCCTTTATATCTCAATGGTGTTCTCATTGACTATACCGAAACCGCCAAAGATCTGGGTGCAATTATTGCCTCTTGGTCAATGAGGTCAGTCGAAAGGTACATTTCTTCATACATTCATTTCATTCTCTGAAATGGCTTCAAAGTCTGCTGCCCTTGAAGAGTAAAGATTTCTTCTGCGTAAACACTTATTCCGCTACCTGGATGCTACTGAGGAGCTATTAAACAAGCTTGGGAGCTTGTAAAACTTGTGCATTCGTTTTGTATTTGGTCTGCGAAATTATGACCATGTTTCTCACCTTCGCATGGAACTCAGGTGGCTCCCGATCCGCTTTCGCAGGAACACATATATCCTTCCTACCTGCGTGAGCGATTTTCATACGCTCGCTCTAGCGACGCACCGTGTAGATCACACTTTATAAATATATGTTTATATATTTAAGAATGATGTATTTATCTAAGTAATTTTATGCATTACTAGCTTTTGTCCGCGGCTCCGCCTAAAGTAGCCTATGTCCTTCTCCATATCCCAGGCTATGTCTCTGCCAAATTCCATGACGATTGGTTCAGCGGTTTAGGCATGAAAACGTAACATACAGACAGACAGACAGAGTTACTTCCACATTTATAATATTAGTATGGATGTGTAGGTATATTCTGCCCGCGACTTCGTTCGCATGGAACTCGTAAGACGACACAATATGTTAAAATACCAGCCACATTTTAATAAAACTTCCCTGAATACTACGTTTGTAGTTTTGGTCACAGCAGTCAAAATATACAGAGAGTCAGGACTGGTGACGTGGGAGCAATCGACTTACAGTTCCATGTTCTATGGTAAAGGGTTTGGTTTCCGCATGCCATGTACAATGGTCCACCTGAAGGACTAAGCCTTCAGGTGGGCCATTGTACATAGGCCATGGCGGCCATCAGTGGTTATTCCAACCAGCCCACCTCCCTCCAGAAGATAATTACGTCTCCCGGTCTGTTTAGAACATTTGTGAAAGATCTGGGTGCCCCGAGGGTTTGTGTTCTAATCTGGATGACGCCTGTGCATTCAAAGAGCACATGCACGACGGTTTCCTCAGCCTCCATGCAAGCCCTGCACAGAGGATTGTCCGATATGCCTATTGTGTGGAAGTGTTTGTTTAGCGAGCAGTGTCGCGTGATGGTCCCCGTTACCAGGCGCAGGTCGGTCCTGTCCAGGAGTAATAACCGCCTGGTTAGCCTACCATCTAAGAATGGCATGGCCTCCCTGGACTGTCTGCAGGTGGGTGTCGAGGTCCGCTAGCTCTTTTCTAGTGAATTATTGAAGGTCTGTATTCCTGCATATACACTAATGGCACAATACTGATACATTGAATGTTTCTCATTGTCATCCTTAGAGATAATTCTATTTAAAAAAACCCTTTCCCCGAACGGTTTTTTTTTTTGTAATTTTTTTTTGTCCTAGTAGCCCCACTTCGATTTTTTATGTCCCAGTTGCAAAAAAAATCTTTCTTGTTTGCAAAATAGTTAGGCTAATGTCATCTAAAACTATTCCAATTTTCAAGTTGAAAGCATTAGTAGTTCTTGAGATATCCAGCTGTGACAGACTGAGTCGCACCATAAGGGTTCCTATTTAGCATTTTGGTACGGAAACCTATAAAGAAGCATAAAAATATCAATTCTTTGGAGTGGAAATCAGATTTGCATTGCTTTGTTGAAAGTTGACTGAAATAGCATATTACGTCATCTCAGTCTGTCTCACCTACGAACTGTATGGGAAAACTTTTTTCGATTTCTGACTTTTCTCTTAACCTTAGTTGGTCCCATAGAGATTTTTGATCCTCGTAAGAAACAGGATCGATTGGCATCAAAAAACTTTTTTGTAAAAATTGCCCATTTTCTTGCTGACTGTACATTTTTTTCACAATCTATGAATGCAGATCAATTTTTTCCTAAAAGTTAAGGATAGTCTCTTAAGGCAATTTTCTTGTAACGACCATGGTTAAGGTGCCTGCCCTTATTGACCCATTTCAAAACATAATGCAATACTGCGCATCCCCCATAGGAAATAGTGTGATAATTTATAACTAGTAATTTGACCAGACCTACAGGGAATATCTATGCAAACTTAAAAGAAAACCTATCCGGTAGTTCGTGATGCTGGAACATACATTCAGGCAAACAGACAAACCGACAAACAGACAAAAATTCTAAAAACTATATTTTCGGCATCAGAATCGTTTCCAGACCTCGAGGCAAGTCGTGGCAAAAAAAAAAAAAAAATTGCCACGAGGTCTGGAAACGATTCTGATGCCGAAAATATAGTTTTTAGAATTTTTGTCTGTTTGTCGGTTTGTCTGTTTGCCTGAATGTATGTTCCAGCATCACGAACTACCGGATAGGTTTTCTTTTAAGTTTGCATAGATATTCCCTATAGGTCTGGTCAAATCTATACATATAATAAAATTATTATATGTATAGATTTAAAACCTTGTAAATAAAAAATAAAATAAAACGTGTGGACGCCAATTTGTGGTACCACTTACAAATTGAGTGCTTTGATTTGATTATTTGAATACTTAACCCAAAATTCAACTTGAAAACTGAAAGATATTTTTCATTTGATAATTAAGGTTAATTTTAAACAAATTTGCATGTCATCTCTGGTGATAAAGTGTATTGTTCGACGTCACTAGACATTCCTTCTTTTCGGTCCTAGTGTGCATCATGCAATCCGCTATTATTTAGATTCGTGTGCATGTCAATATTCTTCCAACATTGTACTTAGATTTATAATCACAGGGGCGACCGTTGCGAAGAAACCAAAACTAGACACACGAAGAACGAAACTAGAAGATGCAATAACAGCCGAGCGATCGAAAAAACAAATATCTGACTCGAAAGTTATCCGGATGGTTCGAAAACGTACGTCCAAACTTAACACTTGTTTCAAAGAACCTTACAAATGTGATCAGCGTAGTTTTCATCCAGTAAATAATATTATACAACATATTCGTACACAAATTGGTGAAAAACCGTATAAGTGTGATGTATGTCAGCGTAGTTTTCGTAGTAGAAGTCAAATAAAAACTCATATTCGTCGACACACTGGTGAAAAACCTTATAAGTGTGATGTATGTCAGCGTAGTTTTACTGAAAAAGGTAATTTATCACAACATATTCGTCGACACACTGTTGAAAAACCTTATAAGTGTGATGTATGTCAGCGTAGTTTTAGTGAAAAGAGTAGTTTGTCACGACATATTCTATTACACACTGGTGAAAAACCATATAAGTGTGATCTATGTCAACATAGTTTCAGACAAAAGTATTTTTTAACAAATCATATTCGTATACACACTGGTGAAAAACCATATAAGTGTGATACATGTCAACATAGTTTTAGACAAAAGAATGATTTAACAAATCATATTCTTACACACACTCGTGAAATACCTTTCAAATGTGATATATGTCAGTGTAGTTTTCGTTGTAGTAGTCATTTAACAACTCATATTCGTCGACACACTGGTGAAAAACCTTATAAGTGTGATGTATGTCAGCGTAGTTTTAGTGAAAAGGGTAATTTATCACGACATATTCGATTACACACTGGTGAAAAACCATATAAGTGTGATGTATGTCAAAATAGTTTTAGACAAAAGTATGCTTTAACAAATCATATTCGTATACACACTGGTGAAAAACCATATAAGTGTGATGTATGTCAACATAGTTTCAGACAAAAGTATTTTTTAACAAATCATATTCGTATACACACTGGTGAAAAACCATATAAGTGTGATACATGTCAACATAGTTTTAGACAAAAGAATGATTTAACAAATCATATTCTTACACACACTCGTGAAATACCTTTCAAATGTGATATATGTCAGTGTAGTTTTCGTAGTAGTAGTCATTTAACAACTCATATTCGTCGACACACTGGTGAAAAACCTTATAAGTGTGATGTATGTCAGCGTAGTTTTAGTGAAAAGGGTAATTTATCACGACATATTCGATTACACACTGGTGAAAAACCATATAAGTGTGATGTATGTCAAAATAGTTTTAGACAAAAGTTTGCTTTAACAAATCATATTCGTATACACACTGGTGAAAAACCGTATCAGTATTGATGTATGTTAGCGTAGTTTTAGTGATAAGGGTCATTTGTCACAACCTATTATTCGATTACACATTGGTGAAAACCCATATAAAGGCTCGTACAGACTCGTGCGATATCGCAGCCGCGACAGGCACCGACAAAGAAATTGTGCTACTAGTGTCGCGCCCGCGATATCGCGCGAGTCTCTACGAGCCTTAAGTGTGATGTACGGTATCGTTCAGAAGTCCAGTATCAATCTCACAAAGTTATAGAATATCAAAACCAGTCGCACTTGTAATGACCTACTTCTGTAGAGACATTTCAAACACATTCACACACACCCGTGTATCGCTCTCTTTCGTCCTTAGGCAATCAGAAAGAACGCGGTATATAATTGTTTGTTTTAGTTGGTTGGCAGGTCATGCCACGCAAAAATGAATCTTACAAAATAAAACTAATCACAAAAGGTGAGGGTAGGTTTGAAACAAAATTAATGTGGTGGATTGAATAAAATAGTATGACGTTGTTGGTTGTTATTGCTATTAGTGGTGTTTTGTTTGAATATCTTTATTCAAAATGCAAGCAAATATAAGTATTGAAGCCAGGGCAAATATTGTCGCCTTGCATATAAATGGATTTAAATATCTCAAATTTCCAATGAAACCGGCTAAGTGTAAGTTATTTTTTAATATTATGTGCTGATAGTTGTGAACGGTGTATGATTTTCTTGTTAATAAATCGCTAGTTACAAGTGTGTAATAAAGTGTTATTTTTGTTTTAGAGAAATGCTGGAAGTCGTTGGGCTTAGAGATTTGAGGAAAAAATAGTCTGAAGAGTCGTGTAAGATACCTGTCGTGTGAACTTATTAACCATTTTCAGCGACGTTGTCGGAATATGAAACGAATGGTTTCATACCAACTAGTAGATTTGCAGAACAATTTGATACGTCATTGCGCCATCAATTGAAAATATATGGGGTTTAATAGTGCAAAGGTGGG
This sequence comes from Dryobota labecula, assembly GCA_947523025.1. NCBI lineage: Eukaryota > Metazoa > Arthropoda > Insecta > Lepidoptera > Noctuidae > Dryobota > Dryobota labecula. Next base: position 6,234 of record CANNUW010000006.1, on the reverse strand, counting down.
AAGCACGTAACGAGAGCATTGCATGCAGTTGTGGGATAGTTTAAATAGCATAGATATTTATGTGCAAATATTGTGAGCTCCATGCTTCGACGTCTTCTAAGCTGCATTGATAATAATGGAGGTCATATTAAATATTAATAAAAAAATGTAGATAATTTTTACGGGGAATGTGCTGGCTGTTATATTAGGTAATAAGTTAGTTTATGATTGTAAGAATGACGTTAAGTTTCAATATTCTTTTCGTCAAGAAAACGAACAATAATAAGCTGTAATCTCAAAACACACATAGATTAATTTAATGTAGCGGTTTATTAATTTTGTTTGTAATAATTATAAGCGTTGTAAATAAATACTGTTGTTTTACTATCACACTTTTTTTATTCTGAACAAGTCTTAATTGCTATGATAATTCTAAATAGAAAATCACCCGATTATTTCACTGTTTTTTATTTAGAATTATTTATTTTATTCCTATTTTCAACAATATTTGACTAAGTTAAATATAATAACTATTGTTGCAAATATAAAAATGACAAAAAGAAAAACTCTCGAGGATCGAACTCACGGCATGGGTTGGTTTATGAATCCGATACCTGATTCTACCTACTGACTATACTGAACCGGCCAAAATCATGCGTTTACTGCCTGTCAAAACAAAAGACGAGGAGACGACGGACGGTGTGTAGGTATGTGTGTGTGATGAGGTCTGGCTACGTTAAGATTATTACTCACACAAACAGAAGTTCGCATTGCTACGTCCATAGAAATATGATCATTAACGTGCCACTGCAATTATGAACCCGACCGTATGTCAGTGTAGTTTCATCGAAGTGGTAATTAAGCAAATCATATTCGTTAACACACTCGTGAAAACCCTTTCAAATGTGATAATATCAGTGTAGTTTTCGTCAAAATGGTAATTTAATACGTCATATTCGTAAACACACTGGGATGGTGAAGTAGACCGCGACGTAACGCACCGGATCAACTCGGGATGGATGAAATGGCGACAGGTCACAGGAACAACTTGCGACCCACGGATGCCCCTTAAGTTAAAAGGGAAAATCTACAAGTCTGTGATAAGGCCTGTCGTATTGTATGGATCGGAATGCTGGGCCGTGAAGAGGACGGATGAAAAAAGATTGCATGTAGCGGAGATGAGAATGTTGAGATGGATGTGTGGAGTGACGAGAATGGATAGTCAGAAATGAGTATATAAGGGGAAGTTTGAAAGTGGCGCCGGTGACAGAAAAGATGAAAGGACGACGTTTAGCATGGTATGGGCATGTGATGAGGAGGGAGGAAACGCATGTGACGAGGAGAGTGATGAACATAAATGTGGATGGATGGAGAGGGAGAGGAAGGCCCAAAAAAATATGGATGGATTGTTTGAAGAATGATATGAAAGAGAAGGGAGTGAATGATAGAGTGACGGTTGACAGGGGGGAATGGAAAAAGAAAACGTGTTGCGCCGACCCCAAGTAACATGGGACAAGGGCAGGAAGATGATGATATTCGTAAACACACTGGTGCAAAACCTTTTAAGTGTGATGTATGTCAGCGTAGTTTTTGCCAGGTCTGTATATTAAAAATTCATATTCTTATGCACACTGGTGAAAAACCTTATCAGTGTGATATATGTCAGCGTATAAAAGGTTCATTTAAGTAATCATTTTCGGAGATTAGCAGGAACAAACAGACAGACATAATTAAAAAAAAATATATATTTGTTATAAGCAGTGATCGCAAATAGGTAAGCTAATATACCTAAAGTTCGAAAAAGAACAGAGACGCCTTACGACAAAATATTTTTTCCGGACTAACGTCCCAGGTTCGGAACATTACTTAAGTACGACAAAAATGAATTCATTAATTTCCTGTATCTATTTTAAAAAGAAAAGACTATGCACGATTTTTATTGTTTTAAGAAAATAAAGGTAAACTCCTTATCTTCGTATGGACGATGTAAGTAAGCGCGGAAGCTAATGTAATTTACATGACCAGCTTTAATAATTATGTATCTAATAAGGTAAAGGGAAATTTGATTTTGTAATCGCCATGCGTAAGACAGTAGAAAACTTTCTACTCGATAGCCACAAAGTATACAGGGCGTCCCACGGATATGCCACATGAAGGGAAAGTACCTTGAATAATGTAGATGGAACATTTTACTGAAAGAAGAAATTATTTGAATATAAAAAACAATTTTTTTAAATTCAAATAAAATAATAGTACACATTTTTGTCTCTGTTCTTTGAACTTTAGGTACCTATATTAGCTGACCTATTTCCGATCACTTGTTAGAAGTACCTACCGTATATACCTACTTTCCTTTGCATTTAGTAAAAAGCTGACATTACAATAACTACTATTGCGACTCATTTCAAATCATTCGTGTGTTTCAATTTCATTTATGTGTGAAAAAAGATGTACCTAGCGATTTTTCGTAGGACTGACCTGGCGGGCAGATAATGAAACCCTTGAATGGTTCATCACTTCTAGAGGTCTTTGAGAGTTTACAAATGTATGCATTCCGATGATAGCACAATACAATGGTTCCATCGCGCTGGTCTGATGGATGGCTGGATGCTAGATAGCGGAACTCTTGAATGGCTACGAGTAGACCCATCGAGTGTGGGCTCATTAGATGTGTCTTAACGAGTCCAGATCATTTTACCTGATCGTATTAATAAAAAAAAAGCAACTTTTTTAATAAAACTCAAAACCCGACTGCAAAAACACATAGCTGAAAAGAGAAACACAAGCATTATAATCTATAGATTTTGGTATCGCAGGCGGGGACAAACAAAAGTTACACCATATTTTAGGTTATGGTTTCGTTCGTGGTCGGGTTTTTTGTTTTTATTAAATAATTGTTTTTTTTTTTTTTTCAATCTTTTTAGTTTGAAATGTTGTTTGAAATTGTCTGCTTACTACCTTTTATTTGATTGAAATTTATTTAAAAAAATACCTTCTCCTTTTTTTGTATTTGCAGATGCAATATATAAATATTATATAGCCTATGTCTCTCCCACAATTATGACGAATCTAACGACACCTCATAAGCTGTTTAGGCTACAGAGCGTGCCAAAGAAATAGACAGACATACATACGTACATACTCTCAGAAAACATTACCCTCCTTCTGAGGCAGTCGGGTAATAATGTTTACTTGCGAGAGCGCAACTTATGTCGCCCTAGAATGCCCGGCACGCTACTTTGTTCTTACAATTATGTAATTTATTTGACAAAATTAAAAAATTGTGTGAATAACTTAGCTGTATTAAGCTGTATTATTCAATATCATCAGAAAATTGCTCTACGCTCGCTTTCGCTCCTAGTGTGAATCATACATACCGCTTTTATTTTGATTCGAGTGCATCCCCCAATCTTCTTCGAACATTGTACTGGCCAGATTTATACACCGTGGCATTTTAATCGTCTTACAACGACAGCCCACTTCATGTATCCAATGACTACTAATCATTCATAAAAAAAATAAAAAAAAAACATTTGAATAATATATATTTTTTATTAGATATTTTTATTAGTTATGATGCATGACGTAGTTTGAAACACCCTGTTACGAGCGCAGTCCGAGCCTTGTGTTCCAAGGGTGGCGCGGAATGGAGCTACGGCATCTTTATCAGAGTTCATTCACCCTAACGCCAAAATGCGTTTCTTACTATTGCAACTTAAAATTAATCTAAATCTCGAATCTTTTTTTTTTATCGCGTCTAGAGGTATTTTATGTCGGATACATTGAGTGGGTGACTTTTTTGTAAGATGACTAAAATATCACGTTGTATAGTATAATCACAGAGTCGACCTTTGCGAAGAAAACTGATCTTGCCACACGAAAAACAAAAGAGATAAAATTACAGCCGACAAAAAGTAAAATCGTTTGTTCAAACCTGTTACTACATTAGAAAAAGTTCCTTGTTAATTACGGAATCCTAAAAAGCCTTTTAAGTAACACAAAATCTGGTGTTGATAACAGTCTCAATAATCTGTGGTAATAGTAATTAAGATGATAAATGTAAAATACGGTATAACAAAGAAATATATCTTTCAAATGTGATTTATGTAATCGTACTTAGTTTTAGTAAGAAAGGGTGTCATCAAGACATTCAAGTACACACTGGTGGAAAAACCTTGACAAGTGTGATGTAGATATGCCAGCGTTGTTTTAGCTGTAATTAAGTATTTTATAGTCAATAAAACCAATCTCATGCTAATAAAGAACGTGTTTTATTACTGTTACCTCCAAAGTCGAAACATCATCATCTTCCTGCCCTTGTCCCATGTTATTCTGGGTCGGCGCAAAACGTTTTATTTTCCATTCTCCCCTGTCAACCGTCACTATCATTCACTCCCTCCTAAGGCTTTTAAATACCGGACTATTCTAATACCGGTATTGGAAAAGTCAATATCGTGATCCCGGTATCAATACCGGTAATCCGGTATTAAACGCATGTTCAATTAGGACATTAATAAAACCAATAAAATACGTGCTTTTTATTTTCAAATCAGTCTTTATTGTTCTTATTTATTAAAAATAATAAAATAAATACGTTTTATACATAGCTCTCTTATATAACAATTTGGTAGGTATTGGTTGATTATTTAGGTAGGACTAGGAATTAGGCATGGCAGCGCTGATTTGACCAAGTTTTAAGTTATTTATATCATAACAAAAATACATTTGTGTCGAAATATCTGCACAGTAGGCAGTAGGTGCACAAAAGAAACATCATAAACAAATTACTGCGCAAGGTTTATGTTTACTTGAGTTTGCGACAAATTAAAGATCTACTTACATGTTGTTCGCCAAGAACGTTTTGGGTAAGACACGAAGAGGCAGCAACGTACGTCATCATTTCAGCCGAAAGACGTCCACTGCTGGACATAAGCCTCCCCCAATTGGGGGGGGTTTGCCATAATCGCCACGCTTGGCAGGCGGGTTGGCGAACGCTATTAAAAATGCATAAAGAACGCTGCTGCCCATTCTCTAGTAACAACAACAGTCTCTAGCAACGACGGTAATCTAAATAAACTAGAAAAATACGCGCTAGTAGATCACAACTTTACAGTCACAAGGTAACACTACACAATAATAAAGTCTATATACGCGTTATCCCGTCGCCTTTGCGAAACTGACTGACAATAACAAAAACGACATAAGTACAGCTCGATTTCGGGCATTGTCTCAGGCGGGAAGCGGGAGGGTGAGCTTCAGATAACAGCGGGACGCTTGCGCTGATGAAAACAAGTGTGAGAATTAGATCACATAATTTTCAGATCGAATGTTTGTAATACCGTAATCACGGTATTGGGTCGTCAATACCGGTATTGTAAAAGACCAAAATAAAATCCGTGATCACGGTATTACGGGATCCCGGAATACCGGTATTGAAAGCCCTACTCCCTCCTCGTTCATATCATTCTTCACATAATCCATCCATCTTTGTTTTAGCCTTCCTCTCCCTCTCCATCCATCCACATTTATATTCATCTCTCTCCTCGTCACATGCGTTTCCTCCCTCCTCATCACATGCCCATACCATGCCAAACGACGTCCTTTCAACTTTTCTGTCACCGGCGCCACTTTCAAACTTCCCCTTATATACTCATTTCTGACTTTATCCATTCTCGTCACTCCACACATCCAGCTCAACATTCTCATATCCGCTACATGCAATCTTTTTTCATCCGTCCTCTTCACGGCCCAGCATTCCGATCCATACAATACGACAGGCCTTATCACAGACTTGTAGATTTTCCCTTTTAACCTAAGGGGCATCCGTTGGTCGCAAGTTGTTCCTGTGACCTGTCGCCATTTCATCCATCCCGATGTGATCCGGTGCATTACGTCGCGGTCTACTTCACCATCCCCTTGGACAAGCGACCCTAGGTACCGAAAGTCGGAATAGATCGGTAAGGGCGTTCCGGCGAGAGATATGGGCACAGAACTGGGCAGACCGCCACAATCACAAAACAAGTACTCTGTTTTGGTCCGACTCAGTCTCAGGCCAACGGCCTCCAGTCTTTCCCACCACACCTCCAATCTGCTCTGGACCTCTAAGCCGCTCTCGGCAACCAGCACAATGTCATCGACGAATAGCATACACCAGGGAGCCGCTTCTTGGATTTCCGACGTAAGAGCGTCTAAATCACCACGAAGAGGTAAGGGCTGAGTGCCGAGCCCTGGTGCAAGCCGACAGCCACATTGAAG